>QQSS02202292.1:0-24781 GCA_003687565.2 Craspedacusta sowerbii
TATATATATATATATATATGTTATTATATAGATCAGCAAATGCCCAGCATTAATCTATTATTCCCAGCCACCTTTCTGCAAAATTAATGACCCAGGGACCAGCTGCCGGGATCGCGGGGCAGCTGGCGTTAATCTGTGAGGACGGGTTCAACTTGACAAGAAATGAAAGAGAAGAACAAAAAGAACAACATCTTTTTCGTGATATCAGTAAAATTACTCTTAAATAGTCATTCAAATAAAAAACTTCCAAAAGGAAATTTATCTGCATAATTAGCGGATGCAATATTTACTAAAACACAGTTGCAGCTGCATATTATATATCCGATGAATTTGGAACGCGCCGGGGCTTCGCGGCTAGCCATCGCTCAGCCACGGCTGGCTTAACCTAACAACCTTCGTGACAATAGACAGCCATCGGCTACGACGGCTAGGGTGCCTAAGAGATCTTGTCTAAGAGACCTAGGAGACTTTGCCTAAGAGATTTGTTGGTTATAATCACGTATTGTAGAACTTAACGCGGCTCAGACTTAACTTTACGAATAAGGACACTCGAACAAGATATTGCGTGAGCATGCAAACTTACGGATCTGTCTAATCATAAGCATGAGCTCTTTCTGAAGGCTAAGGTGTCTAGTTCCATCGGTAATACGAGACTAGATATGTACATATGATGTATATATTGAAAATGCATTTTTATGCATCTATTCAAGGAATTCTTTTTCCGATCTATTATTTTTGTTAAGGGTTAACGATAAATTCTCCCTTCTTCCGGCCTATGAATAAACAAATGAAGATTTTAGCATCTACATGTTTAATTAAAACAACAAGGCTTATTTCAGTGCTTACTCTTGTATTGGTTTAAGTCATGCCAAAGCTTGTGACTCTAAAACATTTTATAGTGGCGAAGGTGGCAGACTTGAGAAAGTGGTAATGCGTTATATGACGAGTGTACTGTTATCATATAACACTGGATGTTGATACTGAATAAAACACTAGATATTGCTGGCTACTGCATTCACATGAGCAATGCTCTTGAAGTCATTTCAAGTTTGACAGGAGTTTTTGAAGAGCCTGACCAAAAGGGGCATACTTAAGGGAAGTCTGAAGGTTTGATTGTTATTATTCCTTTATCGGAGTAGGTCATAATTACAAGGAAGCATGCTGAAGAGTGTTCTCTATGAAGTCTATATGTTGAATAAATTTTCTTTGTTTGCTTTAGTTGCCGTGTTTCACAGATGCACCAATGTTCAAGCAGCAACAGGAAAAGCCTAGCTTTGCTCAGCAACTAAAAAAGAAGGTTGATTAAGTTACTGTTAAAGTTTTTGATTTCAAAATTAATTGATGCTAGATATGTTTTTGTTGCAAATCAAGGTCAAATATCTTGCAGCGTAAGTGATAAAATGGCCTTTGCATTTGTTTAAAGCATGTGTTGGATTGTCATAATTGTTAATAACTAGATGTACAGTAATGCTAGTGGGTGATTAGTCAATGGTTGTTGTTTTTTAGCATGATTCAGCCATTGTTCATTGTTATTTATGTGTAAGGTAATCTTTTGTCATATTTTGTAGTTTGCCTTCCATCTTGGTGGAGATGGATCTAAGTCACCAAGCCAAGATGATATTTCGAAGCATGCTTCTAACCCAGTGCTTAGCAATCTGTATGAGCAAGGGAAAAAGCTGCCTCGTGTTCCCACATCAGACGAAGAGAAAATAATGAGCAGCATTTTAAAGGGCAAGACCTCACTGAGTAGCAACATGCATATCAAATGCTATTCACAGTTTTTCCTTGAGTACTCTGTTGCAAGTGAATAGTAAGACAAGTATTGATACACACTCCCTATTCTTATTGCCTGTTGGTTGTCGATGACCTCTTGCAAGGCTTTTTTTGAAATATTGGTTTACCTGCACTGCATTCTCAGGGTTGAGAATAATTATTTGATTTCATGACATTTCTATAAGGATTCATTAAGTTCATGTCAATGAATTGTTTCCCAAATTCCGCTGTCTAAAAAAGGTATTTGTTGTGGTATGCATATCTTTACAACGAGGTATTATTTTATGTCTTTCAGCAGCTATCTCAAAAAGCAGAGATTGCCTGGAGTATATGTGATACCATCATTTTCAAACCCACTGGGTTCGTAGCAACTTTGATCTGACCATCTGACCTTATTGCCCCCTAGCAATAAAATCAACGAGATAATGTTTTTAGTGGTATTGATTCATGCTTGTGTGTTTACATGAAAATATCTTAATCTATATGTTGTTGAGCAGTATTTGCTTGCATTAATGTAGCAAGACTTAAGTGTTTTAGCTAATTCCATGGATATGAACGTGCTTTGATATACTCCAGGATTGTCCTAAATACAAACTCTGCATCTCTGTGTAGAGTGGGATTTTGAAATGCAATTGAATATGCTTTGTTTCAATTTTCATGCAGTTTGGTTTGGAGTAATTTTTATCCGCCAAGGGATCTACCAAGATGGAGTCTTTCGATTTATCATGAGAATACCGCCCAACTACCCAGATGCTGATTGCCCTGTATGTTTTCGCATAGTTTATTCTTTGTAAAATGTTATTTCATAGGGAACCATGTTCAGTTTGCAGCAGTTCTTCAGCTGTAGCAACTTCACAAGGTTTAAAGATTAGTTGATTATTTATTTCGAGCTGGGCTTTTTGTATTTTTTGGTTTCATATTTATAGTCTGTTACGTTCACTCCTGCCATTTTCCATCCATGTGTGAACCCATCAAGTGGAGATCTTGATCTGAAGCCAGCTTTTTCTCCTTGGAGGTACTACTTCGAGATCAGTTTATGTTGTATCTTTTTTCCCGCTGTTTTTTTTTTTAACGGCTCTCTGATTTGTGTCTGATTTGTAGATTTGTTGGAATAATTTGTGTGCGATTTGGCCATGCTTTCTCCTGCATTTGATAATTCGTCATAATTTGGTTGTATTTGCAATAAATTATTGTGAACATCGGTTATGCATTCAGAATAAGCATGTCTTATTTCATCTAGTATTTTTCGTATAGTATTTTGTTTCAGGAAATTTTATGTTGATGTCTATAGCTGTTATGTTCTTTTCACGTTTGAACATTTTTGCTTGTGTAGCGTTCGTTTCTCTTTATTTCTCTGAAGTCATGTTTAGGCGTCATTTTGCTGTTATCCTGTTTTTTGAGCAACTAGCAATCTGCTAAGCCTTTAAGGCATTTATGTCTTTCTCGTAGGCCGAACCAGCATCACATCTGGCAGATTTGTTTGTATATGCGTAGAATCTTTTACAAACCAGATGTTAAAGATGCTTCAAATCCACTGGCTAAGGAATTGTTAGTCCTGTTTTCTGATATTTTATATGTTCCTGTTCGTTTTGTACTGACTTTTTCCTAACGGCAGTGAGATTCGGTCTGCGAACTGCCAGTTTGTCGCGATGAACCATGTTTTTAAAAAACCTTCCTGTTCCGCGTGCGGCGTCCTTGATCGCGCGGCTTGAATGGAAATTTCTGTTGGTGAGCATTAGCCGCGACTAAGCGCAAATAAAAGAAAACGGTAATTGAGATATCATTGAAAACAAAATTATTATTTTTTAGAATTTTATTTTGATCGAAGTTGTTTCTGCGCTGTGACTGTTCAAGTCTTGTCTGCGTAACTTTTCGGATGGCGCCGGTGCTAAAATCGTTTGATCTCTATTACTTTTCTGTTTGCGAGCTCGAAATTTATGCGGGGATTATGAAAAGTGAAAATTTGGTTTATCATGTCTATCCTTGTCACAAAATTGTGTTCTCGTTCCGTTATAATTTTTTGTGACTGTAATATTGTTGATTTTTTTTTTTCGTCAATGAACCGAGATGAAAAACAAAACAGCAAGTTTCTATATTTGCATGGAATCTTTTTCGGTGTCAAGTGTACTGAAAGTTTTTGCTTGTAGCTCTGCTTTTGAGATATATTATGCGCTTAGTATAGCTACTCTAAAAGTGGTTGGAAAATGATGGAAACTAAATGCTTTAGATTCCTTTGCGTTTCAGATATGTCAATGATATTGATGCGTTTAAAAGGCGGGCCAGGGAAAGTGTGGATGAAGTATCTAGCCGCTTGTATGAAGATTGTGAAAGTCTCGATGATCAGCATCTCATAAGGTCAGACTTGATCTTGGTTTCTGGCAACCAAGAGATTTCACTTTCGCCATTTCGGCGGCTGTATTTTGAAACGCTCTTTTGACAACAATTAACATGCGCGTTATAAATCTCCAATTTTTTTTCCTAGCTTGTAGTGCATCGCTTCGTCGCGCATCTTTTTACCTTGCTATGTATGCTGCAAACTAAACAGCTTTAGTTTGTTTTGCTTGGCTCTATGTCGTTTTAAATGTGGAACCAAATGTTTATTTGTTTTTTTTTTGTGATCTTTTTTATGTTTTTACAGCCTTTTTTTGGTTGGGTTACGGCTTTCATGAAGCTTATGTCGTCATGCATATTGCATATTGTTTCTTCGTTCACGTTCATTTTAGATTTCATATTGTCTGTTCATGTTTATTTAAGTTTATTTCGCTTTTATGTTGCATGTAGTTTGTTTGCTCATGTTTGTTTCGCTTTATTTCGTCTTTTAGATGGCATTTCCTTTGTTCGTTTGTGTTAATTTTAGTTTCAGCTAATTTCGGTTTCATCACTTTTTCCCTATGTGTTTGCTTGTTAGTTCTTATTTGGTTGTCATTGTGCGGTTTATCGGTCGCGTGACATCTGCTTGGCTTACATGGAGCAAATAATGGCGTGGGCCCGTGTCTGGAGGGCCTGCAGCTTACCTAGTTAACGCGTTTAGGGTAATAAGGACCTAAAACTATTCAATTTTTAAATTGTTTGAAGAAAAAATTAAAAGCTTCTTTTGATGCCCCCCTGCGTCTCCATTCGCATTATTTAAAAAAATAGTGGCCACCAAAAGCAGCTTCAGAAACAACAACTTTGCAGCGCGTCTCTATGATGGATCGCGAGAGATTCGTTTATTTGGGTTTTTATTTTTGATTATTGGTGTGCAAGCTTTTTGGTGCTGCTTTTGATGTCAATCAATCAATCAATCAATCAATCAATCAATCAATCAATCAATCAATCAATCAAAATCTTTTCTCGGAAATAGTCCGTATATAACATAAAGAAGATGCAATGTCTACATGTAAATATACGACACACAATAGATCCTGACATGGAAACAGACTCTCAATGAAAATGATCGTGATCGTACTATCAACCGAGGGGAAGATCTCCTAATAGCAAAATGTCAATTAAGCAGGGATCACCCATAGTCCGGTGCGAATGCGCCATTCTAATTGTTTCAGATTCGCATCGTCATGACAGTAATAAAGACTACACGTTAACATAGCATTAAAAATGTGTGAACCATTCGAGAAGTAAAATAGGAGGGGTGGACCATGTTGGAAGTGAAAGAGTACAGAAGGATCAGAAGAAAGAGTCAATGAAAGGAGTCTTATCGTGTAAACGCATCTAGACATAAGCAGCAGGCAGCATGGCTTTCATTGTATTCATAAAAATGTGTTTTGGTACAGCAAAATCTACCCCAAGATATAAAATTTGGTTGTGTAGCAAAGCACCGTGATATTTCATCACTTCCATGTCTTTCCGTTGTTCTTCTTGGAATAATTAGGTGCGGTTTTGCAACTAACCTAGTAGCGTGTCCCCTTTCATTGTAAATAAAGTAACTGCGGAACGCCTGTGGGACGTTATCGTTTTTCCAGTCGTAAATGAATTCATGCTTTTTCATTTTTATGGTGTCATTGATATTGTCGTGGGACATCTGATCTCTCTCTCTCTCTCGTGGATAGGTTCCGACCTTGGGATCCGCTCGTGCACGAGGCTATCCGCGATAAGCTGTTTGGCAGAGATGAGGTGAGACTCGACGTTTTACAACGTTTTACAAAATCCAATATTTTCGTGACGTTCCTGGATGGTGTAGTGGTTGGTGCTGACTTTGGTGTTCTTTGCGCGACGCTGATGTGCCTTGCGTGATGTCGAAGCGGTACTTGTTTGACCTGATATTCTTGTATTTGGCTTCTTGCGATTTTTCAGGGGAGTTGCGAGAACCTCGATGAAAACTCGAATTCTGACTTCGTTGCTGGCTTCGACCAACCTAAGTTATCTGGATTATCCTTCATGGAACCTGGAACCACGCTGATTTTTAGCAGGGACAGCTGACCTCAATTTTGATGAGCGAGTTGAAAGAATCCTATGGTATTTCGGAGAAGCATTTTTTATTGTATTTGCTATACTGTTGTATTTTCATAGCATATATTTTTGCATGTTCCGACTTTGATATTTGGATATTAAAGTTTGCTGCGTGTTTTTCGCAATTTGAAGCCTAATTGTGCTTTTCCATAGATTGGTTTGTTTGTCATTGTGTGATATGCGAGTCTGTTTGCCTGATTTCAAAGCCGTGTGTTCATCTAATTAAAATCTAATCTAATTCATCTAATTTAGTTCATCTAATTAATCATAAAATGAGAATTCCGTAAGGTGCCCCATTTTTCAAAGATCCATCGTGGAATCAAGATTTACATCCTCTGGCAAGTGTTACTTTGTTTTTACCTGGAACATCTTATTTGAGATCTCGAAAAGCGTGAGGAGTTGAGTTTTTTGAAGTGCAGTGTTGTTCCGCTCATATATAAAGGATAGTTGTACTTCAAAGGATTGCTTCACTTCAAATTTATGTCTTCTAATGCGCCTACATAGTTGTTTTTTTTCCTGTGCGTTCGTGTGAGAGGGATCCGATAATGTGAAAAAAAAGATATGATGCGTATTTGCTCCTTTCTTTCATGGTTTGAAAGCTTGCAAGACGCGTATGTGAGATGTTTGTTGCTTCGGAAGCTGATTTTGTCGGCTTTATTCTTGAAAGTTGAGACGGTAGGTCATCACATGGTCTATTGAGAGCTAACGTCGAGCTGTTATACTTTGTAACGATTTTAGTCGAAGCTCATGCCCTCAGTTTACGATAACTTTGCTTTCTCTGAACGTTTCTTTTTTTTTTCTCTCGCGGATGACTCATATTTTTATTTGGTTTGTACGTGTAAGTCGTATAGCGAAAGAACGGGCAAGTGAGTAGTTGAGACACAGGATAGATTCGGTGCTTGTAAAGATCGATGAAGGCAAGCATTCACAAAATTTCACTCATGGTTTTACTCCCCGCTGTGTAAAGGAGTGAAAGGTTTGTGAGGGTTTCGGTATATGAAGACCTGTAGGTATCAGTTGTCGTTTGTCGTCAGTTGTTTGTTGTTATTGACGACTGCCCGAGAGCTTGAAAACGCAACAAGATTCCAGTAACGAAATTGGAAGGAAAGAATCTCATGGCATGTTAAGGTATTTTCCTGTCCTCTAGTGTGAGCTCTGTCTTTGAAGGTTATGAACCACGAGTTAACGATAAAGCGTCGAGGCAGCGATGTCTCGTGCAACATTTTGCGTTGGTGTCCAAGCTGGGCATGTCTCTATTGCTGGATGGGAGGTCGTCTTAAGGTCCAGTTGTTTCTTTACTCTGTCCTCTGGGTAGTTCGTGATGCAACCGATTGTTATACCTCACAAAATTTTAGTCTAATAAGAGGGACATCTTCGATTAACGTAAGAAGCCAGGCAAAATTTTCATATGCAGATTTGAAATCTTGTCGCAGGCCGCATAATAACGGCACTTAAGTAAATAAGTTAATAGCGACAACGTGAACCAAGTCAAGCGTTTGCATTGAAGTCAACCCAGGCATGCTCGACAGAAGAAGCGCTGGACTAGATGTGACGGCGAATTAAGATCGATCGCCTAGCTTCCTTCCGTCTCGGTGAATGCCTTCTGTCTAGCCAAATGTGCGATTTATTAAATAGCGCTGAAGCGACTTGAACTTTTTGGAGCTAATTAATATAAAGTTAGCTTCGTTTGAACGTGTAGACCTGTAAGCAACTCATACGTTTGGAAGGGGATTGCAGTGCGCCGCAGGAAGCGCCGATACCAACCCGACAACTTCTCGCGCGCAACTCGAAGCGCCCTGCGGATGCCGGCTAGTGATACACACAGTCGTACCCGGGATTTCTGGAGATGCTAGATTTGGGGGTGGAAAATTTCTGTCTTTCTTGAATTGTTGTTACAGCGAGGACTGACGAATACCCAGAGCAAGTTAGCTCAGCTGACTTCCGTAACACCAAATATCGAATTCGCCCGAACGTAAAAGCACGATTTTACAAAAATGTGAAAGTTCGTATGTATAGTTAAGGGAAGATGGTACGGAAGGGGTATTCTTTTGGCTTCGTGACCGTTGCTATTGACCTTTAAGATGAATTCCTTGTTTCGGGCGCGACGAGTTTGGTGCTACGCCAGACTAAAGGATGCATATTGGACGTCGGCGATTGCGAGTTCGTCAGTGGATTGTTTATCAGTAAGCAAGCCTGAAAGATGCCCTTTCCAAAATCATGTTGGATGTTACTGTGTCATTAACTGGGTCATGTCTTCTACACTATTTAATGGCTAGGCTGCACGTCAGGAAAATCATTTGAAATAACAAGGTTCAATCAAAATCACGAAAAACAATTAAATCATTTCTTTCAAATCAAAGTACTAATATATAAAACTTTAGATCCAAGGGCAGTAGTGCCGCACTGCTATTCTGATTTCTAGTCAAGGCACGTATTATGATTGAAAACTGAAGTAATATTTGTTCAAACCAAGCAAGTAAGTTGTTCACTTTTCGCACTGTGCCCTGCTGCTACCACGCGCTCGAGTAACTTGAATGGCGCAAGGATTTTACGGGCTTGAATAGGATTCCTTACAAAAAAAAAATCATTTGCCAAGCAGGACATTAAAGTACAAGTAACAGTGACGTCACCAGGGGTGTGGGGGCGGAAACTGCAACGGGTGACATAATCACAAGGGTTTATGCAGTTTCCCACCGAAAAAAAAAACAAACCTTCAGTGACTATCCTTGTCACTCGGAGAATATGTGAAATGTTTCGCAGTGTTTAGGCCTAGAGACAAAAACCTAAACTTAATTTAAAATGAAACTCAGCTGATAGTTTTATCACGAAATCATCGTAAGTTGGTTTATACCAAATATTTTACAACCAAGTAAAGCTGCATGACGAGCGCTTTGAATAGAAATTTAAGGAAAGCCCTCCACTATATTACATGAGCATGTACTTAGTTTAGATTCTTGGTAATATCATGAAATTTAAGAAAACCAGATATAACAGAAGGCATTTACCTAATCGCACTGACTGCCATAGAGTCTAGTGACGTTACTTACAACTAGGTCACTAGGTTTGACAGCTGTGGAAAAATAGGAGCCGATATTTTCAGAATCCAAAAGCTACACCTGTGCCTACACCGTTGATCCGCACACGATTATACAGGGAGTAGCTACAGCCAATGGTAAAATGACTTATAATATAATAATAATATTTATATAATAAAATGACGGTACTGCTCAAAGAATCCAAGCAATCGGAATATCAGCTTGTGCATCATCGAGGAAATACTCGTAGTATATTCCTTTTCTACTAGGCAAGCCCTACTCTCGCATTGGATTTACAGCCACGGTTCTCGTTTGGAAACAGTCATTGTCATGATGGTACTTATGAGTGGTAGTTCGTGAAGACTGAATCATCGGATACCGTCAGATTATAAATCTGCAGATTGAAAAATGCTTTCTGTTAAACAGTAACAGAGAAGAAAAAAGAACGAGTTTTACCGTGAGATGGCGTCGCCAACTGAGTGCGTTCGGTTCATCTAGACGCAACTTTCAGGCTTTGCCGTCATGAGGATTGAATCAACGAAAAGCATCAGCCTCTCCTGCCTTTTAAAGATTTTAAAATGAGCATGCTAGATCGACAGGTTTGCATATCCGGATTTCCTTTCTTACTAAAACGTAACATGGGCTCGGCACCATCTTACTTATCACCTGCATAATTCAAAGGCATTATCTGCATAAATTATGTTTAGAAAATGCGTGAGACACTTTGATTTCGTGCAGCCAGGCGTGAAGTTCTGGCTACTTGAACGCAGAAGTTACGTGCTTTGTGCTCATGCATGGAAGACAGAAGCAGGCGGTGGAAAGATAGCAGGAATAGTCGAATAGATTCTGTTGATTTAATTGGAAAGTAATCCCGTTAACCCGTCTCTGGGTAAAATCCGTATACTTAGGAGAGTTCCTCTTAGAAACCCAAGGTAAGTTTTACCTGCATGGAAACTTTTTACCCTAGTAAATGAGCCAGGGTTTGCAAAATTCATTTTACGGCTACTCGACAGAGCGTAGACTTAAAGCACAAGGGAATAAACCAGGTGTGCAAGTCTATTCGGATATGAACAGTTTTCGCGTCCCTTTAGTTTACTCAAGACAAGGAAGATAACTCCTGGCCAGGCCTAGTTTGATGGACTCAATTACAAAAGGCAGAGACTAGATTAAAGTGCAGAAATGGGGATAAATGCGTAGATACCCTGCCCTTAGCTTCAATTCTAAAAGCTGCTATAAACAGAACTTTCCAGATTCAAATAGACACTTATTATTCTTTAAAATTCCAAATAAACATCGTGAGGTAGCAATGCCCTGGCACGAAGACAGCTCGCGCCAAGCCCATGGGCCCAGCAAGACTCGATGTCCGCCTGAGATGTGCTCCACGTGTCTCCAATGTGTTCCTTCCAGACTCACGTTATTGCTTGATAGCGTTCAATATCGATCAAAAGCCATTGTCAAGTCGCGTTCTTTGGGGACTCCCTAAGACTACTACTACCTTGCAAGCATTATCAGTCAGCATGCAGCGTAATCAATCGTTATCTTGATTCCCCAGAAATATAGCTATAATTAGAGTTAAGGCGAACTGCTGGATCTGTCTTTGCACTTCTGTAGACTTTAGGTGATACCATGAAATTAATATAAACCAATATATATATAGTCATACATAATAGAAGGAAGTTGACATAACCGCTCTGAATGCCTCAGAGCCTAGTAATACCACCAGGATAACTCACCAGGTTTGACAGTTCCGGGAAAAAAATATAACATAATCGTTTTCTTGATTGTGCTGAGATATAGATGTCATTGGAGTATACCGTATGCAGGCGTTTTTGTAGGGCCGGAGTTAAAGGGCCATGAATCTACTCTACGTATCGCTTATCACCTACGTCGCCACGTGGTCACGCAACGGCCAGGCAATATCAAGTGTAAACGCTATCGAAATCTCGAGGGAAGACAGACCGCTGGCTAGAGATGAAAAACAACGGGGAAAACGATCTCAAGCGTCAGGTTTGATTTGTTTCTACGGAAGTATCTCCCGGCTCCAATTTGGTAGCATATTTAATGACAGTTTCTAGCAAGTCGCCGATCTCACGCAGGACCTGCAGGTCGAATTAGGAAGGGTCGTCTTGCTAGTAAGCGAGGAGTTGGGTGGAAGACTAACATCTAGACTAACAACTAAGATCTAACATAAATCGCAACATAGCACTACGAAAAGGTCCATAGATCTGTTTTTAAACTTAGGCGATCTTTCCCGGCTCCGGGTACGGTTTACCGATCTGGATAGTGTGAAACCCCTTCCTCGTGCGACCAACTCCTAAGGGACGCATGATACTACCCCAATCGTTCTATTGGCACTGCACAACGCATAAGTAAGTGTTCGTAATTATATTCCTTCTGGGATGTAAAATCCGGTTCTATGAACGCGCTTTGTTTGGCCGTTTCAGAGCGAAGTCCAACAGAAGATCCTATGGACGATTTCACAATATCATATGAACGCAAAGTCGGGAAGCCTCGTTTCCGTTCCAAGCGCGCAACCAAACCTGAGCTGAGTAACAATACAGCGGTTGACGAACGAACTGTCCATCGCCACACCGTCCATCCACTACTGGGCCACCACCTACTCGAGCATCTACGACACGGCTGCAACCACTGCCACGAGATTGCCCACCACATTATCCACCACGCAGACAGTCTTCTCAGAGAACACTGGCACCATCACGGAGATAAACGGGCAAAAACAGCTCCCAGGTTGCGTCACAAGAAGACAAGGCAAATGAATGAAACTTTAAATAAGGCGGAAATGAAAGTGAAGGAAGCAGGAAAAGGCAAAGCCAGGAGACATCAAGGAAAAACGCTAGACAATGTAGCGCAGCTAAGATTAGCAAAAGCTGCCATAAGCGGCGAAGGCAGTGGAGACGATGATGCAGGCTCTACACCACACGCGTCAAGCGAAGGCAGTGAAGATACAGACGCTGGATCCACATCATCGCATGCCACACTATCGACACGCCATCACTTGAAGCATCATTTGGACCATGTTGCCGAGAGGCTGATCCACCATACAGACCGGCTGTGGCACGATCACCACCACCAACACCACGGGGGAGGCGGCGGAGGATACGGCAAAAGATAGCACAAATACGACACAAATTTTCATACCTCTTTAAAAACCAGAAGTTCTGACATGGACAAGACAGAATATTCATATTCCATTAAGTTATTTAAGTTATATTTCATCGTCGTAATTAAGCATGTTCACGTTAAACATTGTCCTAATTAAACACGTGGATTTCAAATGTTGTCCGAATTAACATCTGCTTCACAACTGGGAAGGACTCCCGTTCCCTACTCGTAAAGTTACAACCGAAAAACCTGCATTAACTAATAGGCCAGTTGTTTTAGAACGATTCCATAGTTTAAAATTACAGCTATTCCCATTATTTATAGGCAGTTGTAAAGAATTTTGAGGACATTAACACAGCAGGCAAGAAAGTCAGAGATTGGGCGAAAAGTTAACTTTAACGACGAGCATACATAAAAGTACTCAGCACCCATAGTCAAAGTTAGCCGGACCATAACAAAGTCTGTTATTTCGTGATTTAAAAAAAAAAAAACACCCACTCATTCACTGAGGTACATACTGAGCTTGATTAATAAATAGTAAGAGAGATTGCCCAACGGGAAGATAAAACGATAAATGCGACAGACAGATCAGCTGATTGATGACAGACAGTTCATGAATGGATGTAGAATCTAAATTTTAGATATTAGATTTGATAGTTGAACGTTCATATACAGATAGCTTGCTGGATCAATAGATAACCAATAGGCAGATGGACAAACAGATAGGTAGATAGATAGAAAGATGGATGCGTAGATAGACGGGTGGACAAGAAGATAGTTACATAGATAGACATATCGACACATGGACATAGATATAGACGACACATAGACATATGACATAGAGGACAGATGGAATGACAGGGCGATAGCGATAGGCAGCATGCCTTGCTTTCCGTGACAATTTTCGATAGCATTAAAATCAGTATTTAACCGTCCCATTACCTTGCAAACTACGCAACTGAAGAAAAAAAAAAACAACAACAGCAACAACAACATAATTTGACTACCCAAGAGACTTTGCAATCAAACGTGAACCCGCAACGGTAACCAGGGCAAACAATCATGGGAAGTCTTGCATTCCGAACAGTAATCGTTGATTAAGCGCAGGAGGAATACCTGCTGATAGACGCTCACAGCCAGCCTTAGCTGAACCCGAAAATCCTCTCCGACGATGCGCTTCAGTTTCAGCGAATGAAATATAATACTGGGCTTCCCAGCCTAGCCCAAATATAGCAAACATAGCGGAATGTGCAAGAGCTACACACGACGCAATAAATTAGCATAAGGCAATATAAACATTATAGGTTACATCGCAGCGGGATAACACCACCAACAACAATAATAAAAACAACAACAAAAACAATAACAAGAAAAGACACAAGGTTATGCACGGGACAATAAGTGTGTTATTGAATCATCTGAAGGGAAACGTAAGTAAAAGCAGACAAGCTATGCTAGTGTAGCCATACGGAATCCATCTTCCATTCTCGCTTCAAGAACGCGAGCTTAAGCCCTGAATCGGATTCATCTTGTATAATTTCATCTTCTCCTCCTGAGCTTTTCGCCACTCAGGAGTAATGGTGCGCGGTGGCTCTGGACCAACTGGAAAAAAATAAAAACATGGAAGAAAAGAGGTCGCTTAGCATTAAGGCAGAAATAAAAAACGCTGAATCATTTTCGCCAAGGCAGTTGCTGAAATTAACGAGATCTCGAGTTTTTATCAGGAGGTTTAATGCTTACCTTTGCATTGGAGGTAGATGACATTAACGTATCGTGCTATTTCTTATATAAACTCACAATATTTCGTCGTATATTAGTAGCAGCCGTCCTTTGCTCTATGTATATATACATATTTAATAGATCATACATACAACAACGCAAAGCGCATTTCGTGAAAACTTCTAGAGATACTTGAGGCCGAGTTCTGTTACTCAACAAATAGCAAGCAAAATGTGTGTGTATGTGTATGTGCGTGTGTGTTTGTGCTCGTGCGTGTGCGAGTAGGCAGAAGGCGGTCACAACGCTCTTCGGGACGTTGGGCTGTAGGCCCCACAGCGATAGTAGTTAGTGATGTTGGCAAAGCTGGTCGTATAGGCGCTCTCAAGTTCGCCAAATGATGCTGATTGCGCAGCACAACGCATGTCACAACAAACTTCAGACAGAATTCAGGGGAGGTCATTGAGGCACAAGTCGAACATGGTAGGTGCAAGGACTGAGCCTTGAGGCAGAGTGACATTCTGCGGGCGCCAAGAAATGGCCTTGTCTGCCATGCGAACTCTCAACCAGCGGTTTCTGAGGAGTTCAGGAACTCGGGCGAACCATAGATGGAGGCACCTGACAAGCTTGCCAAGTAAAACCATATGCCAACATGTGTCACAGGTAGCAGTTAGGTCCAGGAAAACAGCACCAGTCTTCAGATTCCTCGGAAAACAATTTTCAAAGAAGGCGGTCAGTGTGCTTGTACGCAGGAGTCCCTGCCTTGATCCGGTCGGCGAGAGTGCTGAAGATGGCACAATTCGCTACAGGTTGTCCTTTGACATTGAGTTGAATGATTCGAAGGGCCGGTTCAATCAGTTGCATGTCAGCGGTTGTCTGATGTCCTTGAGGCGACAAGACCGGATCAAAACAAAGCAGGCTGTAACCTGTACAAGACCTTGCAACTTTTCAGCAGCCAAGATTAACATCAGAGTAACATAAACGTATTTTTCATAAACTTACCGTACTTCTTGAGGAAGGCAAAGAATATAAGGCTAAATGACACTCCAAGCAGCACCCCAAATAAAACTTGCTTTGAGTCTTGTGCTCCAACACCTGCTTCAGCCAAAGTCTTTGAAAACTGTGCACGGTACACTAAAAATCCAAAATGAAAAAGCAATGCTACACTCTCGAAATCAGTATGCTTACAGAAAATGCAACTGCTCTATGTGCACAGGAGAATATAAATGTAAGAAGCTTTACACAATATTGAACAGCTTCTAACTATATATGATGCATGGGCAATCAACTGAAAAAAGAAAAGTGAAAACTAAAACCACCTAACAAGGCTGATAGAGCTTACAGAATTTCCATAAAATCAAGTTTGTGTATACTAAGAGAAGTCATGTAGTCTTAAATTAGGAAAAATTAAATTAGCTGGAAAATTTACTAGTAAGACCAGTATCATAAACTATTATATTAAGCAAAGTTTTATGCAAAAAATTTGTTCGCAGTCATGCTCTAGAAAGCCTTAGCAAAAAGGTGTTAGTTCATAGGTTGAAGTTTTCGGATTTATTACTTATTGAGTTACAGAGTTTCTTGTAGGATGCCTTCAATATTTTACATTAAGTGTTCATTGGTGGAGGCCCATAAATTTATTTTAAATTTAAATTTTGCCTTATGGCACAGATGCTCTTGTTACTTGAAAATTACAAGCAGACCAATCTAGGTTAGCAAAAACTCAGATGCTGACACTCAAATTTGCATAACTTGCTATACTCTGTATCCAATATCCTTCAAATTCAACAGACAGTTTGCATGATCCGAATAATTTTGTTATTTCAAGCCTAATTAAAGCCATTTAAGTCAAGGAAACTCACCAGGAATGAAGTTTCTGTAAAATTTAATATGATAAGTTTACATTATCTAATACTGCAATGACAGGTGTAAAATTAAACTCAATTGTGTTAAATTCTCACAAAATCAAACTTTTCACATGATAGGCAATCTCCAGTGCCTAACCTAACAAAACTGATGTTCTTAGGCAAATAGCAAAGAGGTAGGTCTAGCTGGTGAAGTTTACATCAGTTAAGAGTCATCAGACTAAACATGCATCAGACTAAACATGGATCAGAAGCAGAACAGTATTGGCCAGCAAATTTTGCATCACAATAAGAAAAAAAATTATTTAGGCATGCTTTAATCGCAATTACCAACAACACTTTTTAAAGTTTGATGAGTAACATATAACCATTCCTTGTTCTAGGATGTCTGCATATCCCAGACTCTTGAGTGGGGAGTGAGAGGGACTTATGAAAGTGCATATTTCTGCATCTATAGCAGAGCTTCTAATATCATAATTTCCAGCGAAGATGCTAGCTTCAACCTTTCCACTATAAGAAGCTAAGAAGTCACGTACCCACAATTTGCCAAAGGAATTTCAAGATTTCATGGACCCTAAATACATATTCTCTACTGGCATAGCATATATGTATCGCAAAGTATAATTAATTTTAATAGTTTACTCAAAATGAATTCAAGCTATCTCCTATACACGTGCACTTTAACTTACGCGCGACCTTGTCTTCCTTTGACAGTTTAGTCCATGGACCACGTTCTTTGGCCTTAAGCACATCAAACTCTGGTCCCAAAACAGGCCGAGTTTCCATAGCCGGGCATGATATCTTTTCTAACTGATAAGCAGTAGAAACCGGAGAATTGGCAGAGAAGCATCGTGAAACAAGACGTGCAGAAGCAAAAAGCCTGGTCGAGATCAAGTTCCGAGCAACCGCCATGTTTGTACGTCCGATTCCAATCTAGGGTGCAAAACCCAACATCCTCACAATCAAATCGTGAGGTGCGTGGAATGCGCTTGAACACACCGTGCTCTTATTTACTGAGTTTCCAGACCGTCCGAGAATGCTTCAAGGTGTAAGCTTCCTTCTTTTCTTAGGAATGTGGAACAAGCTATGATATCTCTTAAGCTGAGAACTCTAGTTGCTTTTCTCCTCCGACAATTTGCCCAGGTAAGTGTAATTCGCTATTGCCAATCACTGAAGTATGATTGTTTTGATTTTGGGGAGGAAATTAATAAATTAATAAATTTCTGAGAAGGACTGCTAGCCTTACCGTACGGTTCGTCCCGGCCAAGGGACTCGTCAGGGGCCTTGATTTTTCATTGTAATACAATTATGCCCAGCTTATTACTTATTGAAGTCATGTTCTGACGTATACGAATGCGATCACTGAGTTACAACAACTCCGTAGATGAACCGCAAGCAAATATTTGGAATGTCTGAAACCATTTGGTGGAATTTGCATCTTTAAGTCTTTTAATTTTTGCTACATCAGCGTACGTGATATAGCCATGCAGTCATGTTTTTCTCTGGTGGTTGCATGCTACTCGCTAATTGCAACACGATTCTGTGTGTGGTGGGGTTTTAGGTAGCTTATTGTAAATGGTGGGAGTGTTGGTGCCAATCCTGGGAAGTGATGGAAAGGTAGGCAGTTATGGATCCCATGTGGATTCTCTGATTGCTTGCGTAACAAAAATATACAAAAATATATTTCTTAAGCCCAGTTAAAAAGTGGCTTGTGGCCTTTTCTCTTAAATGATCTATGTTATCAGCAGGGCTAAACCCTTACATAAGTTTTTCCCCAGACCTTAACCCAAAACCTTCCTTGCTCTAATCCTTCACTTCAAAGGCTGGCCCAAGACAGCACTAAATTTTTGGTCACGTCACTCTGAAAGGTTAGATAAATGTTTTCACAGTGTTGCAAAACTGCATAGTTACGGAAAACTTTCAATTGATGCATTGTTTTAAAATAAGTTGGTGGTCCCTGTATAATATTGAGCCGCTGCCAAGTCATTACTTTCCATGTTACTTAGTTCCAAGCTAAACTGAAACAAGGGTTTGATATTGTCTTGATTAAGAAAAAACATGTATTCAGAAGAGACAGTAAAAATTTGTGTGAAGTTTAACAATTTAGGTCTTTTTGAAATTTATTGCAAATCTAGGGAAAAATGTCTAGACCCTGATTAAGTGTATTTTTGGTGAATTGATTTATGATGAAGAGTTGAAAATAAGTTGGTGACTTTAAAACCCTAAAGTTTTTCTGTTGCCTTTTAGAGCTTGTTTTAGTTTCATCACAGTATAAGCTGCATAGTGACTAAGAACCATCAGTAGAGCCTAGTTCCTTAACGCTTTAAAAGCAAATTAAGCGGGACTAGTCTCCTGTGAAATATTTCGTTATTAGGCGCCCATGTCTGTCTTGTATTGAACTAACTGCAACTGAAGCAGATGCAGTAATAAATGAAGCCCAAGTGGAGTTGAACATTCTCAGCTTCCAATTGGAAGCAAAATTGCTCTCCTTATTGCATTGTTAGACTCAACTGCATGATGCTCTTATGAGTAGTCCCCATTTGATGGTCTTCTCAACTAGGGATTCTCCCATTGCTTACGAGATCTCTCTCCAAAAATCTTACTTGAGTGACCGCACACATAAAACTTCTTGAAGCTGTCCTACCCTCGAACGTTGCATTATGTGAAATTGTCCAATGAAGACTCTTTGTTGGATGAGTTCAAATGCTAAGATTGTTTTATGTTTATGAATTACTTCAATTGGACTGAATGTTAGAATCTTAAAGAACTTTTCACATCCTTGCAATATTCCTAAGCATTTCATGGTTCCACATGATGTTCTTAGTTAAAGAAAATGTGGTGAATTGTATACTGAATGTAACAGGCCTTTGATCGTGTCGCGAGATGAGATCCGTCAAGCATGATTTATGTATTATCATTTGCTTGGAATAAATTTATGGAGATTGTATTCCATCGTTGTAGAAGCTGGAGGAGACATATTGCCGAAATTCCTTTTGCTTCATATTGCACAAACCAGGCTGAGATGTTCATGCAAATATAGAGGAACGGCATACTAATGACTTTTAAAGCTCTAGCTTTGGTTACTGAAGTATATCTAAGTTTATCATAAAGGCAAATTAATTTATAAATCTTAGTGCTCTCGGTATTTGCAAATTTCCAGGTGAGAAAGATTTCATAATTTGACCGAGCTGTTGCCAGTGCTAGTGCTAAATATGGTCGTTAGGAAGGGCTTAGTTGAGTAGTTTTGTTTCAAAATTCCTCTTGCAGATGTAGCAGACCAGCAGTCGAGATTTTGACTAACTAAAAGGTCTTTATTAAAATTATCTAAACTATATGTTTATTTCTTTATTTATTATAATCTAAATTAAAATGCTTTTAGCAGTTTCTCTTCTTTCTCCTTTGTAGTGCTGTGATAGCAGCATTAATTTGATTATGCACGATATCTTGCTTATCTCGGTAAGCAAGTTTCAATTAACCAGCGAAGACTGACTCCAGCTCCGAATCTACTGGTACCTCTTTCACTCTGTAGGTTATGCATTTTCATGGAAACGAGGCAAGTTTTTTTAGGGCACATGGAACGGTTTTCGAGTTTTCTTAGTTTGCTTCCGCTTTTATGCTTTTCCCACAGCCTGCTGTAGTGAACGTCGGAAAGCTTCCGTGTTAAATAACCCCGCTCGAAACCATCTATTTGCAGCATCGAGTCAACGGTTAGGATGCGATAGCTGGCCTTTATTAAAATTAAATTTATGTGCCCCCTTAATTTATTGATTGCCCCGGACAGTTATGGCCGCCGCCCTAGCCTTTCAACTATCCACAAGATATCGACTTGCTCTCCTTGAAAGTAGATTCTAAAATAAAATTCCACCGTGACAGTGGTTCCAGCAGCAAGAATTGGAGAGTGGCTCTTTCTTCAATATCAGGCTTCGCAATTCGGCAAGCCAAATTATTATGGTCGTAGTGTTTCGCTGCCGTTGTTTGAATAGTGCCTGACCGTATTGCTAATCTGTTCGCCGACTGCATCATATGATTGTCCACTTCACCAGTTGCTTGTCGGGATTGTTGCTACTTGTGATTGGGCTTCTTGGCGCTACCCCGAAATCTGACGAAATTTCGGATGTTATATCCTCACGTACGTAACCCAGGCAGGTAAAGTACCTGTGACTTCCCATGGTCTTGTAAGCTTTGATTGTCTGCAAAGTACGGCGAGGGATTTTCATGTAGGTACAGCTCGATATTACAAAACTCCAACAGCGATGAACTACTCTGATAGGAGCAAGCAAAACATCAGGCACATTGTACGGGGTTCCAGTCCCTAAAATCGATAACTTGGTTTTTAAGCAATCGAAGTCCTCTTTCAACAGATGGCTAGGGTAGACAGAAATAAGATGGGACGCTTCAGACTATGCTACATCAAATGAAATAGCTGACATTTTCGTTCACAGCAAGGAACCCAGTATTCCTGCCAGTCTCAGATCACTCCTGACAGGCATAATGGCGGATATTAGCGCTTTCCGCACGTGGTTGAAAAGGCTCGAGCGCATTTGCGTTCGCCGCGTGGCTGGGAAACCTCCGGAATGTAAACAATGGACACGAATCATGATTGGTTGCTTTTAGTCCTGTTGCTGAAACAAGGTGTAGTTTCATGATATGCGACCGGGTAGTAAGCCGAATTCTTTTGGCACCATAAGTTCGCCAACTCACTTAATATAAACAGTCAGGCTCTTTTGGTTCAAAAGCCGCTAATCTAATGATAGTTTCTTTGGTAACTGAGTTATGATATTGCGTCTGGTTTCGTTTGCTTTCGGCTCTGTGCACTTCCTAGAATTATGTCGAAAATGTTAAGTAGTCCTCGCCCGGAATGTTTCCTTAGAAAATTTTAGTCGTACATCAGGTGTGTCGCTGCCGGAGCGACGTCTGTTCAGAATGTCTGCATAGAATGAGGCATTATTGCAGTTTCTCCATGGAAGATTGATTTTGAGATTTGCTTGTATGGCTCAGATCAGATTCCTGCTGGTTGAAGTGCAAAGCGTCTCTGCGTAAAACATGGAGCCATTCGAGTCCGCATCTGTTTTTTTCTGTGCATGTGTGCGTGCGTGCGTTAGTGTGTCCGTGCGTGCCGGGGTGGGTTTTTGTGCGTGTGTGTGTGTGTGCGTGCGTGTGTGTGCGTGCGTGTGCGTGCGTGCGTGTGTGTGCGTGCGTGTGTGTGTGCGTGCATGTGTGTGTGTGTGCGTGTGAGTGCTTTACTTTTGGATGCCTATTTTTTAGATAGCACAAGTGTTCATGACTACTATTTTGAGCTGCATGGTGTCACTGCTTGTTCAAGGTTGGGTGATAACTTGATCACGGCGTGATGCTATTATTTCATCGCGCTTGTATATTCGTGGACATGAAACGGACCAGATCTGTCGTCTTGATCATCTAGTTCTTGCTCAGGTGGTCTTGTGATTCGTCATGGTATGGTTAGATGTGTGCGTGTGTTTGATCGATATGGAGAATACGAGGCTGTGGAATAGCCTCTGAGGACGCGTGCCTTTTGTTTTGAAGGAATGTTTACTCCATCTATGTGAAAACTCCTTCCGGTATAGATATTGTATTGTCTTTTTTTTCAAATTCGGCTTTGCGATACGAACTAGCCTGTTTTCTGTCAACGGGCTGCCTGCTGATATTAGACCTGTTCTTCAAAAGGTTTGTGTAATAATTGGCTAACGTGAGCTGCCAACAATTTGCAGATTTTCATGTGTTACAGTTGTTCTTGGTTGGTTATTGGCCTTGTTTTTTTTTTGTGGATTTGGTTTTGTTTACGTTGTTGCGTGGCGAAGTTTTTGTTACGTAGTACTGTTGATTAGTGTTCGCACTGCTTAGCTTCGCTGTTTAGCGAGTGGTGTTATCTGTTTATCATTTCTTGTTCTGTTTTTCGTCCGTGCCCCTTTACAAGTTCGGTGCTGCTGCTGCTGCGTTTTTGGCGTCCTCACTAGGATAGAGTTTCAGCTAAAAAAGGGAGATTGATGCTTGGCAGCGTGTTTAGATTGATCCGTTCCAGAGAGCGCTTTGTATAAGAAAGGAAAACTGATGCATATCGATGCATGCTCATCACTCATGATATTTTGCCATCGCTCGACTATGTTGCATAAACGCATTTGCTGAAAATCTGCCTTAGTCGATTTGTTGATTTTCGAGTGTATTAAAATGCATTTATTGAAGGAAAAAAATGCATTTGCTTCGCTACGTGAATGGAAAGTTTTATGCCTAATGGTGAATTTTTTCTCAAGTTGTCATAAGCGATCGGGTGTTTCATGTTTTAAAAAAGTAATGGAATTGTTGTTCATCCTGAAGTAGTCGATTTTAGATGGCTACAAGTGTTGAGATCCGATGTGTTTACCGTTATTGTTTTCGTTACTTCGTTCCTTGGTTATATTACTTTATTTATTCATTTACTGAAGCTATTGCTTTATTAGGTTAAGCTGTTTTACGTTGCTTAGTTTTAAATTAATTTGCTTATTTACTTTATTTACTTAAGTTATTTGCGTTATTTATTTTTCTTATTTTACGCATTTTCTTTATGTCCTTAAATAGTTCTTGACTTGTTTGCGTTAGTTATCGATCACCCCGCAGTGCTGTTGACCATGAAGTGGTCACATTCCGCTACTGACAATGACAAGCTGACGTATTTCCGCCGTTTGGCTCGCATGGATGCAGTTCTGTGCGACGTGACATGTCACTACCTGGATCTCATCTATAAGAGCATCCAGGACACGTGCGGCTACCCGGACGACTATCAGATCGTTGGGAGTGCTGCGGAAGGTACTGTCCTTGCTAGGAACTTCTACCCGTCTGAGGATGGGCCCTTGCACGACTCCATCGAGCTGGAGCACGACGTCGAGTTGGTGGTCGTCGACTTCAGGAACCCTGCAGTGGAGGAGTCGAACAGGGGGTTGTTGTCGGTCTCTGCTTTTGAAAGCATTCCTGAAAAACCTGGTTATGTTCGTCTAAGCGGTAGAGACGAAGAAGCTAAGCGCTTGTACACCAGGCTGCTATCTCACCTCGATGCTACGGCATTCGACACGAGCGCGTCTTTCCGCTACGGCGATTTGCTCGATAGCAATGGCTACATCAGCTCGCTGCAGGCTCGCTACATGCTGAAGAGGCTTTCCACCGAAGACTTCACCATATCGCGAGTCCGTGATCTTCTGCGTGCGTTGTCGTTGGGTGGCGAGTTTTCTATTGCGGATCCCCGATCGGAGCGCGCCATCACCAAGGCGTCATATGCGCAGCGTTACGAAGTCTCCTATTGTCACAGGCGCGTCCTAGATGCAACGTATGACACCGCTGTTACTGTTAGAGCGTCGACCAACCTCATTCCCAACAAGGAGGCTCTTTATGCATGGAGTTCGCGTGAGAGTTTCGTGAACAGCCTGTCCGAAAACGAAGCTGAAGAAATGGGCTCTCTCATTCGCCACACATTCATCATAGCGAAACCTTCGGATGGGGTGTTGCCGGATCAAGAGTCTAACGAATGGCGAGTTTCTTTCGCCCACGTCGAGAAAGCGCTGACGAAGTGGTGGTGCAAGCAGCAGATGACTGTCTACTTCATGTTCAAGTCAATCTTCTACCGTCATATCAAGCCGATCAATCCGGACTGCTTGCCTTCTTATCTCTGCAAGACTGTAATGTTGTGGGTGTCGGAAAAGTACCCCCGTGCGCATCCGCTTTGGAACGACTCGGCGGACGCAGCATGGCGCGCGTTAACTTATCTCATTAACTTTTTGTGCGATGCTCTGAAGAGCAATCGTCTGCCTTATTTCTTTGTAACTGAAATCAATGTTCTTAAAAATGTGGACGAATCCACGCGACTGAAGGCGATCGCTTTGATTGAAAAGATTGCTCTTAATGTTACAGCGTTCCTACCTGATGACGTTGCTTGCCTGTGTGAAAACCTTTCAAAGTTACCTCTGAGTCTTGCGTCATTGTTGTCGACCTGCGTTCGTAAACGGTTTGGATTGGATTTGATGTCCGCAGCACCCGTGCGTCTTGCTTCATTTGCTCATGCGCTCAAGCTGTACCTGCGGGGTACCTTGGGTGAGGAGCACCCGCTCGAGCGGTACCTTTCTGGAACTGCGGATGTCATCCTCAAGCTGGACGAACTCGACGATGTTGCGGATCTGGCAGAACCCGTGGAGCTTGACTAACGTCCTTAAGGGTTTGGGATGGTGTTGCTGTCGGCAACTCATGTATCTGGTCGAACCACAGGCAGCTGGTTGTCTTGCTCACTTGTCTCTATCATTGAATTTAAACACAGGAAAGCATGCTGTGGCGAGTTTCCTGGGTAGGATTCTTACCTCTTTCTTGGCCTAGTTTGCAGTCATAGTTTACGAGCGGCATTAGTGATTTTTTAATAAGTGAGTATTTCCCGGATTCTTAAGTTATTTCCCGAAATGAGCGAATTTAAATTTCTATTATTCCTGTCGTTATGTGGACCTTTTTTGGGTTGTTTCTTCGTCGAGGTCAGGAACTTCTCTAGGTGCTTATTTAGGTGTTTTTACGTGTAGCTAGGCAGTTTCCCCCTTGCTGATGGAGATGGTTGCGATCTATTTATTATTTACGTTCTAGCTTTTAGCTTACTCAATGCCTTCGCATAAACGTTGGACAATTGTCTGAGAACTATTTCCTTATCTTGTCATTCTGAGCTGACTGCTTGCGCTTTAGCGAAAATTTTTATGACAAGCTTTTGACGCGAGCAGGCGTGGTCACGTGATTCAAGGTTTTTGTATGGATTAGTACTTCTTGCGGTTAGCCTGGCTGAACTACAAAGTTCTGCTCTATATATAT
>QQSS02202293.1:0-12041 GCA_003687565.2 Craspedacusta sowerbii
TATTATTATTATTATTATTATTATTATTATTATTATTATTATTATTATTATTATTATATGGCCGCGTGGCCGAGTGGTCTACGCTCTCGCCTCGCAAGCAAGACTCTTGGGTGGCGAGAGTTAAAACCCCGGTCCCACCTTGCTCTACTCGGGCATACATCCCCTCGGGGTAGTTAAAAGGAGTACCGCTCCGCGGCGTAATTACTCTAGTGATTACGAAAGGATTAGGCGGATTAGCGGCTGCGAGATGATGTGTGCACTGCCGGCTGCGTAACAATTAAAACTACTGAGAGCGATGTTCAGAAGAAAAGGCCATCATCCTAGGCACCATGCCTAGAACTAGTGAGTGGTGCCGAGGTGTACTGAATGTGTCGTAATAAAATGAAAAATATGTGAAGTTTACAAAAAAATTATTATTATTATTTTTAGTTTAACGTATTGATCTTCTAGGAAAAAGTCGAAGTCGCAGTGCACGCACAGGACGAGCCGTTGGTACTTCCGCAACCCGTCACCCCTGAACTTGTGCGAGACTCACAACATGTTATAACTGAGGCTTCCAATCAGGTATGCTTAACATGCACCCTGTCTGTGCTTTGTTCGATTGCGTGTTTTTTATCCGATGCTGGTAAGACGCTACGTTAAAGCTTTTGCTTGTATCTGTGATGCAAATACAGTGAGCAGTTAATGCGTACAACAACTTCTGTCGAATACCTTGTTTTACTAATGGGAGTCTACCATGCAAGCGACAATAATTTGTTATTGATTGGGAATAGCCGCCTTTTCCCATTCCACACTTGGTGAAGATGAAGCATAAGTTCCTGTAAAGTGAATGGGGGCGTTGCGTTATTCAGTTTTCGAGGCAACCTTCTCCGACATCTCCGATAGTTCATTAGTTTTTTTTTTTTTTTTTTTTTGTTTGTTTTTTTGCTGTTTGACGATTCTGTTACTGCTTGCTGGTGTAACAAGCTATTCCCGTGGCTTTACGTGTAGCTTTTTCTCAATTGTGGTGAGCGTGCGCAGTCGCATAACTCGATGCTCTACTGCCTGAGAAAAATAAATGCACACTGAAACATGGCTTTGGCGTCCTTAATCAAAGCTTTTCGTTTTTGCCAAACCCTTTTGCTGTAGCAGTTTTCCATGTTCAGATCAAAATTGATCGAATTTAGGGCGTGTATTCCAACTAAGTTTGCCCCGCGTAAACAAATTCTTGTTAAATAGGAGAAAATCTCAAGGAGCCTGTGGGCCTCACAGGGTGTTTTCGGTTGCCTTTAGATCTTTGCCCAGTTTGGTGCCCTGTCACGCTTCACGGGAATAGCTTGTTTGGACGAAGAGAGCATCTTTCCCCTGGTGTTGTGTGCTTTTGTGCTAATGATTGCGTGGCGGTCAACATTGGTGGTCGCTGTTGCGATTTTCTTGTCTGGCGGGAGTGCAGAGGCGATGTTATATCTTGTTAGCTGGAGGACTACCACGTCGTTTGGAAATGGTGACATCTGCCACAGAGAATATGATGCGATTTTCGTCTGTGTTGTTGTGTGTTTCGGACTACTGCTGGTGTGGGAATCGGCTATTGTTGCCCTATGCGCTTGTTCCTGCGCCTTTCATGCGGGATTTTGGATCTTAAACGTCCATGACAGATTTCGCCTACGTCGTTAAGTTGTGTAGTTGGAAGGGCCATTAAAGAAAGCTTGCGTTCTTCTTTTTAAGTGCATAGTGCACCCGATTGAGGGTTATATGTCGGTCGAGTGACGTTCTTGAGCAGTGTTCAGTGCTAGATTAAGCTTGTTCCCTTGAATTATATCATGATCCTTCTGCTCCTTTCGGCAGCCAAAAACTTGGTGAGGCCATTTTCAGTGCTTATGTGCTCGCTAATGCAGTTCGTATAACCTTTTTTTTTTCTAATTGAACAATGTTCTTTGAGTCGTATTATTTTAATTGATAGCTAGCTATTATATTAGCTGTAACGCTGGTAATTTTGCGGGTCTCTTCAGCCATGTTGCTGATAAATGCTAAGAGCTGTATATTTAGCAGTGAGGGCTTCTTTTTTCTGGTCTGTGACATATGCTAGCAAATAACACCATGTCATGTGACCATGCTCTTAACTGAGGTAAAAGCTGTACTAAATTTATTCTGGTCACGTCCGTCTGATTTTTGGTAAGAGTCTGGTCATAAACTGGCCTTACATGTTGAGTGAGTCTTCTAATTTTCTGATACTATGTGTTTTTTTTGGGGGGGGGGGACGTTATTAATTAAAAAATTGAGTGATTCTAGTAAGCCAGTAGTCATTTGGATGGTGCGTTACTTCAAATTCATTGAAGCCTCTGACTAATCAGACTCAGATTGTGATTGGGATGTTACACAGGGAGCGCGTAGTTTAGTAATTGTTGACCTAGGCTGGAGTTCAGTAAATTTGGACCTAAAGATTTAATTGAACTCTCCTCTGAGTTCGCAATGATGCGTGATCTGCTTTTTTTTTCAGTGCAAGAAATATATTGACATTTTTATTTTGAAAAAAATATGTAGGTTTATTATCGATGTTGTCTGCAACAGTATATTTACGGTCACATAGTAGGTTTTGAGGTTGCCTTCATGAAAATTGCAGGGCATCTATTTTGTACAAATTTCAGCTATTTTGGATTTTTGTGGTGCGGCGTTTTTATATGACCGACTACTTTCTTTACAACCAATAAAAACGACTAGAAATTTGTAAAGTTTTATATTTTCGTCGCGTATAGTATACTTCAAGAGTTTAACTCAACAAGATGACTTCTTTATTTGTATTGTCGACGGGGAAACCTGGGCCCGAAGTTTGGTTGCTGTTTTGAGAGTTGATTTATTTTCCACAGAGTGCATTTGCAAGCATGTCAGCATGGACGGTATGGACTCGATCTATCTACTACTGGGCTCTGCAAACTACGGCCCGGGGGCCAGATCTGGCCGCGATGCCTTTTGTTGGGGCCCGTGGACGCGAAAGTTTATTATTCTTTAAAGATCGCGCTTCTCGCTTGCGAATTAAATACATTAATGAAGTTTTGTTAGAAATTACCCCGGTGTGGTTTTAGTGTTGGTCATCGGCCTGTCTGTCGACTCCGGCCCCCGAACGGCTGTGTGTCCGTTAATACGACCCGCGTGCTAAACCTTTTGAAGACCCATGATCTACATGAACGTAATTATTGCCCAGTGAAGGGACATTTTGTCACGATAATAAGAATAGCTTAACTTGTGAGTGCACTAACAGAACTTGCTCTCGCCTTGTATAGGAGCGTGTAGGATCTGGCTCTACAGCTTCGCCCCCTCCGGTAAAGGAAAAACCTCGATTGCCGCGCAAGCCAGATCTCGCACCGAGGGATGATCAAGATCAAGACAAAGTTGCGAACTTGCCTTTGGACAAAAGCAGACCTCTACTTCAGGAACGGAGGTAGGCACGACATGGGTCGTTTGAGCCCTGTCGTCTTGAAGCCGACCTTGCTATTTGCATGTACCGTGCATCACTTTTAGTGTCGTTGATTCCTGTAGATCACTTTGTGTTTTCTTAGTTGGTATTGTTCTGCAGTGGCGCGCTGTAGCCGAGTGCATCCCCTTGCTATCCTGCAGGCCCGTTTGCAAGCTCGTGAGGAACATTGCGATCTCGACGAAATTCAGTTTGAAAAAGTCTTAATTGCATTGCTCGTTGATTTTCATTCGTGTCACGAGCAGTTAAAATTTCCAGCTTACCTGGCGCTGTATTTGTATCGCTGCATGGTGCTCACTCCACCTGCCCATAATTTTCTTTTCTGCGTTCTTGATGATGGTGGCTTAAGTACGTTGAAGGGTATGCTTAACTATGACTTGTTTTCTGATTTAAAGGACTTCCTCTGAGAAGCCATCGCCAGACGACGTAAGTGCCTGTGTAGTTATACACGGAGTTCTATTCTTCAGTCACCATGCTGATTAATGATATATTCTCGTTTGGTCACGAATCCTCGCTTTGGCTTGTCGTTGAAGGATACTTGACTTCTTGATCTTGTGGCAAACGGGTGCATAGTTAGTCGTGCTAGTAAACAAGCGGTACTACTGGGAAATAATGCATACATTGGTTTGTTAACTCTTTCTATTGATCTTCCACTGGTGATTCTTGTATGGAGTCTCCGTCAAATTCGTAGGCTGGTTCTTAAATTCGTTGCTAATTGGATCTTGATGACAGATTTAAAACACGCTTATGCGTTTGTGGTGGCATTTGTTTTTCAGAAGAGGATCGACGAGATTGAAGCTCGGAAGCAGCAACTTCTGAAGAGCAAGCAAGAAATCCTCAAGTCGAAACAGAGGCTGGAGCAAATCAAATCGCAATCCTTACCACGAGAAACGGTGAGTTTTTTGTCTGTTTTCCCTTCACAAGCTGGCTAGAAATTGCGTGTGGCCATTGCAATCATTGCTAGGAAATTAGATCGCATCTGTCAACAGGGTTGCGTGCTGGTGGATAGGTAAGCGGTTGATATGAAAGCGGCTGGTAGGTTTGGCTGCGTGATTGATGATGAGTTGCCGAAGCTATTATTCAGCTGATTTTTTAATGGCCCTGGGGGGGGGGGGGAGAGGTTTACGCAGCCTTCCAGACGCTCATCCGTGGACGACCGACCAAACGTTGATTGAAAGCGCAGTTTCAAGGGTTCATGGTGGGCTACTTGTTTTTAGTGTTTTGCATTTCAGGTTTCCACGTCAAGCGATTCTTCAAGCACTATGATGACTGCATCAAGTTCTGAGGTGATCCAACTTCTCTTCTAGTACACAAGCGTTTTATAAATATTAGTAAATATTTTGTTTTATTTGTGTATCCAAAGCCCTTCATGGCTTTGATAGCCCTACCTATTCTCCGTGTTTAAGGTCGCCGCTTTTTTTTTTTAAGCGCTGTCTGCG
This sequence comes from Craspedacusta sowerbii, assembly GCA_003687565.2. Lineage (NCBI taxonomy): Eukaryota > Metazoa > Cnidaria > Hydrozoa > Limnomedusae > Olindiidae > Craspedacusta > Craspedacusta sowerbii. Next base: position 4,888 of record QQSS02202293.1, read on the forward strand.
TGGTTTGTTTTCTAATGCCATTTCAGTTGACCACAACGGCTCTATAATTTTTTTCTTTGCTGTGTGTTCTGTAGTGGAACTCGAGATGGTAGCGACAGTCTCCTAGAAGCATCTTCTTTATATTAGGGCGGAATATTTGACCACGTCAGCAAACGAAATCCGCTTGGAACGGGTAGAAAATGTGAGTAAAGCCAACCTTCATCAGCAAAGTATACGTTTCTCAAGAAGGCGTTTCCTTTTCTCTGATCTAGCTATTAGTCAGATCTTAGTTCTAAGATTTTCGTTTATCTTCAGTGATTTAAAGGCGGCGTGCTTATAGCAGGCTTTCGTGCTACTGTTCCGTACCTGCATACTGCAGACGGTTTGCTTGATGCAACTATTCCCTTTCACAGTATCGCAACTGAGCGCCTCGTCTTCTGAGTTTACGATGAAAAGGTGTTTTGATTCGGCCAAGGAAGAGTTTCAGCAATTGGAAAGGCTTCGAGAGGTGCGTTCCATTTCGAGCGTGTTTGCTTGACTTCTTGGAGCCCGTGCTTAGGTTTGGAGTGTTGAGTATCTTATCTAGCTCTTCAAGTAAGAAGATTCAAACTCCTTGCTCAAAACATGCGTATCCTCGACTGCATGAGAGCAACGAATTATTATTTTTTTTTTTTTTCGCTGGCAAAAGGTTTACTCAATAGTAATCCATTCTAGCCCACAAGTCGTGTGTCCTGCTAGTCATTTTTAGCATAGTCGCCGTTTCCAACATGTATGGAAGTAATGCGGCAGACTTCGCGGAAGTCTCTTAGTTGGCGGCCTTTGCAAGCATAATGCCATTCCCGCGATCTTTCGGAAACTTCTTGTTATTAGTAGTTGGCTCTGAAAGAATTTAGTTTATCGAAGTTAATCGATATTAGTCAACAAAGAGTTATGTAAGCTGCCATTGTTGCTTAGATTGTAATTTAACTTGGAAGGTTTTGTCTCATCTGGGCATTTTACAAAGATTGCTCCTCCATTCGTACTATAAACTTTTGTTGCACGTGCGTCTTGTAGCAAATCGAGTCGCGCCTGGGCATCAAGTTGCCGGATGACCTACCGTCGTCGCTCTCAGACGGCATCGTGTTGTGTCATTTAATCAACAAGCTTTCGAAGAACGAAATTCCGGTAATCCACGTTCCCAGTTCTGGTGTGGTAAGTGACCTTTGAGGTTCCCCCGATTGATGCTTATAGAATTCTTAAGGCAGAAATGTTTCTCTAGTTTTTCTTCTCCGAGAGATCGTCCTTGTTTTGTTTCTGGCGTCGGTTTTCCAACCCCCTTAGTCTGGCTTGCGAGAACTGCTAAGTCCCGGAAATGGGAATCGCTTTGTCTTGCTATTTTTTTTGAAGTAGAATGGAAATTCTTGGTTCGTGGAAAAGGTTATTTTTCTTGATGCTTAATTCGCAAGTAGCTTCGTTTTGTTTGCGCAGTCAGAGGTCTGAAGTTTATATTGGCTCTCTTTCTCAGCCGAAGTTGACCATGCCCAAATGTCAGATGAATGTCGATGCTTTTCTAGAAGCCAGCCGCCGGCTAGGTGTGCCAAAAGTAAGTCCTTCGTATCATAGTTTTTGTTTCTTATGTTGTTTCTTTCCTTTCTATTTTGTATTTATCTTACGGGCATGTGCCTAAGAGTTTTCTTTTGGCGTGTTCTGCAGCTTGCGACTTCTCAATCCATCTCACTGGTGGTATTTAATCTAAAGGTTGCTGACTTGGATTTGTTGTTTAGGCCGACCTATGTTCTGCGCCCGACATACTGGAGGAAAAAAATCCGCCGAAACTTTGCCGGACTGTTCACTGTTTGCTGGTTGCAGTCGGGGAGGAGCAGGCACTCCCAGTCGCCGCGGCCCGATCATCGTCACCGCTTTGACGAGCGCTGACTTCTAGCAAGCGCACGCACAGCAGATCTGCTGCGTTCGGCGATTTAGCCATGCTTCTTTTGTTTTTTACCATGTTTCAAGTTCGCTTTGGTCCTAGTGGGAGTATAACTTTGAGCGTATGTGACTGGCATGTGGAGTAGTGCTAGTTAGAACAAAGTATCGTTATGAAGTCTATGATCCTTGTGTGTTTTTTAGTGTCCCCCCCCCCCTCTCCCGATGTTTTTGTGAAATTCGTGTTTGTATATTGACTTGAAAGTGGGAGCGTCGAATATGACGGTATTTCGATTTTCACGAATTTGATGAGATTTGATCATTGAACGAGGTGACATCATTAGCCAAAGCGCCTTATGTTTTATGCATTTCCGAACTCTGTTTTTTTCGTGGCGATTTAGATTGTTTCGGCGAAGATCCCGGTATACAACGGTTATAAGATATGCTATAGTCACCCTAGCTAAACACTTCTTATCCTTTGGTCTGGACTAGGAAGCGTGTGTGATTGTGTGTTCTGGTGAGGTGCGCTTTGTGTGCACATACCTTCGCTACTCGTTGGAATTTCATTCGATATGTAGTTCGTTGTGCAGTTCGTGAGCTAAAGTGTTCTAGAGTTGTGCGTTGTCTTAGAAAGGGGGTTAAAATTGGACACGTATTGTTTTCGAGTTCTCTAGTGTCGAGGCTAGGCTGTGTATTGTGTACACGTCCCAGTTCGTTCGCACAAATGAGCTCACACTGTCGCTTTTCGTTGGATCGTTGTTGAGTAATCCATAGTTTATTTTATGAATATTTTTTAAACCGAGAAGCATCTTCGATGTTAGTTGATTTGGTAGAAGCGCACCGGCAAATGAGTACTTGCTTTGTTGAATCGATATATCGTTTTGGGAAGCCGTTGTAGCTGGTTGACTGGCAGGACTTCTGTTTGCCCTTTTCATACGAGTCATGACTTGCAGCTATTTGCGAAGGCTTAGCATTGAAATTATTGCGTGAAGGAAAGCTTGTGTTGTTGGCGAAGAGCCTAGAGCTTTCCCGGATGAAAGTAGATGTGTGCTGGGTGCCTGCTTGCTCACCTCACAGCAGCAGGTCTGGCTCGATGCGTACGTCAGAGCTCTGGGCATCTTTCTGCTACTCGTGGCTCATTCTCGCGTGTTCTGATCAAAGCTTTTAGCTGATTTCTGTGACCCTCTCGTATCAAATGTTGAATTGAATATCATAGATACTAAGCTTTTTAGAAGCAGCCGTGTGAGCCGACATAAGTTGTGATTGCTTGGACCGTGGTGTGGTATACGTAGTCGCGGGCGGCAACTTGCTGACTTTGGCAACTTTTGAAGGCTCTGCGTGTAGGTCTATTTTGTGAGGTGTTTGATCCGTTTGATTACAAACGTCTTGCTGCCTATCCCATCGCAATTGATATATTTTCAGATTTTACCTGACTTATATTGATACGAAGCAGGTAAATCAGTATTTTGATTCGTGATGCTTGTCCCGCTCTTGTCGTTCCCGTGTTTGAGATGACTGTATAAAATTGGTTGCATCGAGGAGCCATTTTCTTAATCACGCACCTTTTAGCGAAATTATGCCTCTCGGAAATGTTGTTTTGTGTTTCCTCTTTATTTGCGTTTCTTCGAGGCTCTTTTGTAGACGTTCATAAAAATTCCAGTGCTATTAAGATTCATGATTAAAGATCTATTAGTCAATAAGTACAACTAAAAAAACTGCTTAAAACAATTCAAAATAATTCCAACAATAATGTAATAATAAACGAAGTACGCATGCACTTGTGTACTTAGTTTCAAATTACACGCTGGACAAGAAATACATTGCCATACACATTCATGAGAGAAGGAGGCGTCTACCTGCCCAATGCTAAGTAAGTCGAGTACTTCACCCCGTCGTAAATAATTTTGCACCTTACTGACCGAACATACTACGACAGACGCAGTAGGAAAAAGAGGAAAGAACAGAAGGACATAGTATTAAAACTATCAATTGGTAAAAGCATCTAGCGGAAACGCTAATGTCAAAGCAATGCATGATGTTAAGGTGTAGTGGTAGTAGCATGAAGTACGAATGGGAAGTGGGAAGACTTTTCGCGCACTGGATTAGCCTAACACCAACCTTGACTGTCGGCAATGTTGCGAGACTAACCGCTCTGTTAGTCTTAAGCTTCCCTTTGATTTTATGTTATTCTTATTACTATAACTAGTTTGAATTTTTTTAAACATCGCTAGAAGAATGTTACCGCATGCATACGTAATGCCTTACTTGGCGATTGTTGAAGAAATTGCAAATGTTTGTCTTTGTGCTGTCCTGACTCCATGGCAACACAATTATTAACGAACTGCTAAACGTCATTCGCATTACGGCCCTGAGCTGACTCCGTGTGTTTCTTGCGCTGACTCTGTTGCAATGCAATGAATGATGAATGGCTATGACGGCATTCGCATAACAGCACTAAGTCGAGAATGTTCTGTCGTATGAATCCAGGTACATGCGTGGTATTCTTACGCAAGCGCACCACCACGCGAGCAGGCTTCAAGGTGGGATGCTTGTCAGCCCTTTCTTTGCCACTCGTCTCACGTTTATTTAAAACGCACATATCCTTTTATCTTGTTACGTCTGTATTGATCTATAAGGTTAATGGTAAAACGTATTTTGAAAAATAATAATGGTATATATAAACAATAATATTTACACAAGATTAACACGCATTAAGAAAAGACCGCTATAAAGGAAAAGCGGGCAAGGCTTTATGCAACTCAAGTGGTGACGAAAAAAAAATTCGCTGCTTTGCAAAATCTGGTTTCTTCAGTCAGCCATCCACAGACTTCGGATTGAAAATCGATCTTCGACTGTGCGGCTGTAGCCTTGATCGAAAGATCATCCGTAAAACAGTTAGATCTAGGGAGGTTTCCCAGTCTTCAAAGTTTTTTTAATGAAAACATGTTAGGCGAGACCAGAGCAGTTGTTCAAGCGGAGACTTTGTCTACGCTTGACTCATCGTATGACATCTCTCTTATATTAAAAAAAAAAAAAAGGAAAGACGCCGTTTTAGAGCTGGCATGAACCCATTGCCAGAAAAAATCTTTTTCGCACTACAGGCAAAAAGCGTCCATTCTGCTATTACTGTGAGTGATAAATTTATATTCGCGTTACATAGCAAATTTAAGTTAAATAACAATGTTATGTAGCCCATGCTCATTAACAGAGCGCCGACAGTAACTCGCTTTGATTGGGAACACAACACCTCAGTCGGAATAGACCACGTATTGACACACAAAAGAATATTATTTACTTACTATTACCTTGAAAGAAACAAACTTAGGAATCACCACCTCTGAGGATGTTTCAATGAGGTTCAAAATCATTATGAACTTTCAGGTTTTAGAATGTTTGTTCATGGAGCAGCTGCACCCATCACATTAATGAACGCACTCATTAATAAAGAAACTCAATCAAATAGCAAATCTTATATGAACAATATTACGCACATCGTAGTCCTCGGTAGTATAGTGGTAAGTATCCCCGCCTGTCACGCGGGAGACCGGGGTTCGATTCCCCGCCGGGGAGTAGTTTTTTTTTGCCTGACATTTTGTATGAATATGAAGTATTTTGACACAGCGAATATGTGCAGTTCACGTCTAATTGAACTTGGTCCTACCAACCCTTCGTATTTACTAAGTCGATACTCGAGCGTAATCACCTTCGCTGTCAATCTTGGGAACAGATCTTAACAATGCAAACCGCTTAGCAAGAACATCGCGGAGAGCGCTTATATTGGAAGGGAAGGCTGCTTTCGGAAAACATATGTCGTTGAGGGAATGTCTTCTTTTTGTTTGTGGCTCACGCAAATAAGTCATATGCACATGCCTACTTTTAATGTGCTTGCATACTGCTAAGTCAATGATATGAAAAATAAGCGAGGAGTCATACATTGAGTTCGAAATAATGCAACGCAAGCATATCTGGAATTTCTGAAATTGTGTACGCATATAATCCTCTTACTAAAGATTGACTAATTCTTATATTTTAAATTATTATTGCAATTACTTAATTATCAATCTATATATCTATGGATTTTTATTTATCAAGTTATTAGATAAATAGATTATTTATCTACTGTATCTCCTTTATGTAAATGGCAACAAAAGTAAAGTCACGTTTTTTGCTGATAATATGAAGATATAGCACGAAATAAGATCCTTAAGTGACGTACATGTCATTGCGCACGATCTGAAAACTCTAGAGCAGTATTCTGAAAAATGGCTTATTAAGTTCAACACCGGTAAGTGTCAGCACTTGTCCATTGGCCACAAATTTGAGACAGGATTATAGTATGACCAATGGCAGTGTAGCCAGAGAAATAGAACATGTAAAGCACTGTCGAGACCTAGGGATACAGATATCAGAGGACTTTAAGTGGAGTCACCAATGTAACCAGGCAGCATCTAAAGCGATGTCTGTACTAGGAATGATTAGACGAACCTTTGGTGAAATCAGCAAGGAGGTCTTTATGACACTGTATTGCACGTATGTGAGACCACATCTTGAATTTTGCATTCAGGCGTGGGCTCCGTATTATGAAAAAGACATCCAGACATTGGAGAAATTGCAGAGACGTGCTACAAAAATTGTTAAAGGACTCAAGTATTTAAGCTACGAGGACAGGCTGAAATCACTGTCATTATAGTCTTTATAAATTCTCAACCATCTTGAGAATATTTATGTAAAAATCTTCTTTAAAAGATCTTCAACAAAAAAAAATTGCGTGGCCGTACGTGCAAGCTATTCAAGAGTTTTTCTAAGAAGCTGTGCAGGAGAAAACTTTTCTCACAGCGTGTAATTAACTACTGCAACGACTTGCGACAGCACGTCGCTGATTCACGCTCGCTGGTCGTGTTAAAGAAGCGTCGGGACGATTTGGTGGACTCGGACGATATGATCAACATTAGCTTAACAGCTTACAACAAGCTTATTGTGATGATTATAATAACAAATCTCCATCTCGTCAGGCCTGTTGGTCTAGTGGTATGATTCTCGCTTCGGGAGCGAGAGGTCCCGGGTTCAACTCCCGGACAGGCCCAATTGTTTTTGCAGAACAGCCCAACTGGTAATGACTGGGCCATAAAAGCATTTTTTTTTACCCAGCTACCTAAAGAGAGAAATGATTGAAAGAGACTAGGGAAGGAATTACTTATAATTGCTCTTGGAATTCTTGTGATAGAGCATAGTATACCTATCAAGGAATAGGAAGATTCGTAATAGGTATA
>QQSS02202304.1:0-12041 GCA_003687565.2 Craspedacusta sowerbii
ATCCAATCCCAGCTCGACACGGCAACAAGTTCACCAATGGACTTCGATGAGGAAGTCGTTTTGGTCCATTCTGCTTACCGTGGGACATTCCACGACAAGCCCCGTAATGTTTGTACGTTAAATAAAATATCAGTATCTGTAAGTCACTCACACTACTTTCTGCAACAACGCAAATCATGCCAGATCAAACAAATCAAGCCGAACAGCGTGTACATTTTTCATGTCGTTCAACAAGTCGTTCTTGAGCGTAATTATTCACAAAGCATATAACCCAAGGATGTTTGTTGCTTCACTAAGGCTTATAGAGAATCGGGTTCTTCCGCCGTTCATTTTCAAGCCAAGGTTGCAGTTAACGTCTGAAAACGCAAATTGAGCTCTATTTTCTTCACAGAGTCACTTAAGAATATCCAATCCGGCTTTACTGAGGTCACGTTGAACACAGAACCCGAGCCTTATAAACTTATGTTTGATGGTGCCAGGTTGCAAATTTGATAATTAATGGCGCTGGTTTTTGCCCTTCGCCCTGCCGATGCGGTGCGCGCGATCGATTACGCTATCCTGTACTTCAACCTTGGCCTCGTTAAATATTCTGACAACCGACTGCAGGCAACTATCATCAGAATCATTTGGCGACGGCGGTACCCCGTTAATTTGTCGGCAGGTTCGGCGCAAGTACTGTTCCTTAAAGTCTTTTTGCTCTTTAAAGATCTCCACCTCTTTTTCAAAAGAAAGGATGTTATTCTCCTGCTGATGAATCTTTCGTTTTGCTGGTTAATGATGTTTTTCAGTTCCTCTATGGACTCCTGGGATGCCAATTTCTTGGCAAGCTCACGAAGCTCTTTTTGAGTTTCCGCGTTTGATACCACATATGATAATCATGGTACTTACCCAACTGTATCTTTTGAATCAAACTCTCAGTGATTTGCAAAAAAGATTCCAAAAAAGGATCCGAAACTTGCTATTCGAATGGCTACCAACAAACTCCCATACAACTCCCAGATGGATGAGTCATTATCAGTGCGTCCGCCCCTAGCTGCCATAAACGAGGAATGAGCATACATTAAAGAAAGAGTAATGCATTAGAGGGAAAGCTCGAGCTCGCTTTAAAAACTCATTCGATTTTTAGTCTAAGAGCTTACTAAATGCTTCAGAGAAAGATGCACGCAGTAGAGCATCTTGTCTTGGCGATTTGAGCGAGCATCTTACGCCGCACGAGTCAACTTTAAGCACGCATTTTTGTACGTATAATATGCATAACAAATATATCATATGCATCACAAATTTGCTGATATGAAAACCTTGTAGTTTTTCGTTCTGAAAAATGAAAGGATCAGCAGATTGAATGTTCGCAATAATTATGATGTTAAGCATGAACGTTAGGCAAGGAAATCCTGCAGTTGTGTAATTGTTGGTGACACCCTCATAGCTAAGCCGAATGGAACGCCACGCTTTCATAAAAAGGCGCACCCAGCAATTAATCTTATGTTTGAGGAGACGACAAAACTGTGTGATCACAGTAGTCAAATCGCTCTCTTTCGCTAGGTACAGGATTCAGTATTGGAGACGAATAAACAATATCAACTAGCAGTCGGAATGTGTGGAGAACAAACTAGCCAGAAAAGCACGAAAAGCGTTAACGAGAACTCAGTAAAAGGAAACATTAAAAAAGGCACGTAAAGTAAAGGATTGTTTCTCTGGCAGAAAACATAGTTTACACCAATAAAATTTATAGGGAAAAAAACGCGACCAAAACGTGCCTCAACAAAGTATTGTGCCTAATATTTCTGGTGTGTAGATGAAAATAGGATGCATACTAGTGCAAAATAAAAAATACAAAATGAAAAAATAATAAACTGATTAACTGATCTAACTTCAAAATGATCAAATTTAAAATCGTACGAGATCCGTAAATCCACTCAAGTTGCCGGTCAATAAATGGTCTTGCCATATATATACCAGGAAGGATGGGTGTCAAGAACGACCTTAAAGAACTTTCGTCAAGGGACTTCCTTGTGAAAGTAGCTCAATTGGCGTTACTTTCTGTTTGTGTTATTAATTAGTTTCGTACGTGTACCTTCTGTTTGTGTTTCTATTGCTGAGCTATTATTTATACGTGTAAATAATTCGCGTGTAATTTGCGTGCGTTAATTGCTTAGTTTTTATGTTAATATATAGACGGCATGGGTAGGAGCAAAACCAAGATCAAGTGAAGCGTTGGTGAACAAAAAGTATTTTATTCTTTATCTTCCACATCGTGCGCAAGTGGAAAGTAAACAACATTACATTACTATTTATATTCCTAAGTCAAAAGGAGTTTAAATGACAAAAATAAAGCGGAATCAATTTGATAGACCTACAAAGGCAGAACATAACAAATTGATCGTTAGTCGAACGAGTTAATCACTGTGTTCGAACAATGGGAATCGTAAACCAACGGTATGTTAAATCCAACTCGCAAAGTATCGTATCGCAAAGTTTCGTAAATTTTACGATCTCAGAAAAGTATCGCTCGTTTACTCGAGCTTTTCCGAGACTCATTTAAGGTGAATCGTATCGTGCCGTGGCATCGTATCGTATCGCACCACTACAAGTATCGATCAAGCCTGCCTCGGATCTCGCTCTTGCCTAATAAACGTAATTAGGTATGCTTTGCTTTTTCTGGTAAGAGCACATGCCCTAAGCTTTTCCATGTCTCCCTGGGAAATTTCTATGGAATCTTCCTTTTCCGCGCTTGCCAGGCTCATATATTTATTTAATTTCCAATTCGCATACCGTTAGGTGTCGAGCCTGTGCAAAACAGACCACAATGGGTAAATATTTTGACAAGAAAAACAACTCGTTTTCATTTCAAGGGCATGTATCGACAAACCATTGTCATTTTCAACTAAACAAACAAAATTCACCAGGATTTTTATTCGAAATACGCTGTGATTGCGCGGGAGAACTAAATAGTTTTCAACAGAAAGAAAAGGTCTACAGACGATTCCGCACACAAGCTTTCCGCGCGCTTTTAGTCACCAGCATTCCGCGCGCTTTTAGTCACCACCTTTCCGCGCAGCCACATTTGGGCACACCTCAATTGAGCAGCTCGATTCAGCTCACGGCGTTTTAGCGCAAGAATGGGTTGAGCTTACTTACTGTTTTCGAAATTTCTGAACACAACATGCTGCTGCTGCATTTCAAAATTAAAGCACATGATTGGAAGGTTTTTCAAGTATCTGATTTCTAGTTCCGAATAACCAATACAAGAGGAGCGGAAAGCTGATGCAGATTTAATTCAGTAACCTCGGGCTTTATAACCTTACGTGCAGATAATTCGATAACATTAAGCTATTGCTTGCTGGATCATTAAAGTTTGCGCTTGTTCTGGCAGACATGCGATCAACATTTAATGTGGAGCTGTATGAAACATAATATATGTATATATATATATATATATATATATATTAATTTCTTAATATTATTATTAATTTCTAATCTTTCTGAAATGTATTCTGAATCACGGAGTCGAAATCATACAAAAGAGACCCGGGGGTAGATATTTAGTTTTACTTAAGGAGCAGAAATATCTGCTGCAAAAATCGCTTGATGTATGATTGCTACTGTATATTCTCAAGCAAATGTGGTGTAAATAAAGAAGAACTGGCAACCAGTTGTCGCTATGTCGATTTCTCCTATTTGCATTCAAGTAAGCGAATGTCTACACGCTTTGCGCTGAAAGGCTACACGCTATGTAGTGTTGCCCTGAAATGTAATTGCGCTGAAATGTAGTTGCGTTGAAATGTGGTTGCGCTAAATCGTGGTAAGCTGAACAGAGGTAGCTTGAGCGGGATGCCCTGAGCGTGGTGTGCTGAGTAGTTGCTATTCAATATCTAATAGTTGCTATAGCTGCTAATGCCAAGCATTGCTTCCTTGAATTTCCTTTTGAGGTCTGTTGCAGCATGAACTAAAACAAAAAAACAATCGGCAAAACATGACTGTTCACATTTACTCTCCTCAAGGTGCCTCCAAGCGTAAGAAGCCCGACATTTTCCTCAATGGTCTTCGATTCTGGTGTTGAAATGTCTGTAGGTTTCTCCTATACGGCTATCATTACAGCCGGACCAAGTAAATTTATAAATAAGACCAGATCTAAGGAAATTTGTCTTTAGTTGAAGAACAATTTAACGTGAGCAGCAGGTATCAATTATCCGACAAAGGTTTTCATGGATAACAGTTGACGTGAATCCAACATAGGGAAGTTCAAAACATGCAGAATACCATCTTTAGCATTCGCTTTCACTGCCTTTTCCGAAGAGGTTATATTAGTATGAAGAAATGATTTTATTTGTTCACTTATCATATGTTCGGGAAATCGGTTTTTAGTAAGAATGCCGGTTATACTTAGTACGTCAGTGTGAAAGCCAGACCAAGAGGTATGAATGTTGTAAATACGGTGAAGTGGTGTCCAACGTTTTAGAAAATTGTGCGGTAACGTGAGAAATAAACAGACCGATGAACCTCTTTCTTCTGAAAATGCAGGTATAAAACGCCTCACTATGACTGCTGTCGACCAGGGCATCGAGAAAAGGTTTTAGTGCATTAGCGTCATTTTCGACTGTTAACTTTATACTAGGGTGGCTAGAGTTCAGGAAGTCAAGAAATGGAGACGCCTCCGCAAGATCATTAAAGCCAAAAAATGTGTCATCGACATAACGACAATAGAACAATGGGCCCGAGACTGTTTATGTGTCAGGTCACGTGTTCTCACGAAGCCTCTTAAAACGATTAGTAGGAACTGATCTTAACGGTAAACCCATTGCAACTCCGTCAATTTGATCATAAATATTACCATTAAACAGAATATGCGTTTGAGACGTTGCTAACTTGAACAGTTTATTAAGTTGATACAATTATCTTATCCATACCTATTGCTGACCTCATCAACCTTATCCAGGAGGAGTTTTGCTTGTGTGAGTTGTTCAGTCAGAAGTCCAATGTCGTCGGCAGAACAGAGCTGATTGATTAATCTGCCATTTATATGTACGCCAATGTCCTCTTCTCCATCGAGTACGTTATATGTACGCCAATGTCCTCTTCTCCATCGAGTAAGTCACGCTTAATGTGCTAACAAGGAACTGCTGTCCCTTGCAGCGACGTTAGCATTTTCAAGCAGGCAGGTTGGAGAGTAATTGGTCGAAAATTGGCAGGGATATCTGTCCACCTGCCTTGTATATAAGAATGGTAACTCTATTTTCCCTAAGCATAGGAATAGTTCTGTGTCTTCATGATCCACTGATGCACAGGTACTTACAACGTTATGAGGAAATAACTGCCATTTGGTCCCGCAGATATGGTGAGCTGGCAAATTTCATGAGGCGATTTGTTGTACTTATCTCAGCATAGGTCTGCTTGACGCAGTTGAGACTGTATGAGAGTTTACAGAAGGTTTAGTACTGGTATCCAGGGAAGTATTGTATACCATGTAGCCTTGCTTACCCTTTAAACATCTTGGAGAAAAATCGCCACAAGTTTCTGAACTTAAGCTTGGAGTTACGCGCGATTTTATTTCCTCAAAGGGCTTGCGGTAAGACCAGATATTTTTTTTGGTTTAATGATCTCGAAATTGGCAAAAATAGTTGTAGACGGTATCATTGGAAAAACGGTGGGATGCACTGACATCAAGAATGTTCTGGTGATCGATTGGCAAGCTAGCATGGAAACTAGAATTTCCAGTATCCAAGTCGTTTTGCGAGCGAGGCAGCAAAAATCCCCGCTATCATGCCATGGGAATCTGCATTGACGTTCTCCGCTACTTAAGCTGAAAAATCACCTTCTGCATCCTCGCTTGCATGAGCGCTGCTGTCGTTCAAACCAGTATTGGAATAATTACAATCCGAAATTCGAATATGGCAGCTTCTGCATGAAAACTTAAGCCTCTAAAACTTTTACATATATCTTTACCGCAAGTTCGAGAACTGGTTTCTGTGTTTTTAATAATTTCAAACAGCTGAACGTGGTTATCATTGTTCCGTTGATCTCCATTTGTCTCTTTGGTTGAGTCTCGTAAAAACCTTAACAACTCTCTGGGACACTCTGAGGTGCTTTCTTTAATTCTTGTTACACAAGAGAAAAGCAAAAGTGCAACATGTTTTTTAAAGACTCCACCAACTATGTTTAGAGCATGCCCCAACATTTTATAAAGAGTGTCCCAAATATTTCTCCTTATCCAATTTTTTTAGGGAGTGTCAACGATTGTTTAGAGAGTGTGTAAGAGTTTTCTCTAGAGTGTTCCAAATTTTTCTGAAGAGCGCAACCAAACTTTTTGAAGAATTTACGGGACTTTGGAGATCCTTATGTAAGTGTTTCATAACTATTCAGTTAGCGCCCATGTTTTATTAGAGAGTTTTCCGATTCTTCTGGGAGATAGATATAGATCATATTTTATGTAATAAATGCCCTGTCAATAATTGCAATACTGAGAACCTAAGCTATAAGAGAAATCAGTCCATAAACTGTTGCAAAGATTTATATTGTAATATAAAATTTGAGCATCTGTGTGGCATTGAGACGTCCTTATAGCCAGAGCTAATCAGATCAGGACGCCACCATCTCTGAAATCAATGAGATTTCAAGAGCTGGTTGCAAAGTTGAGGCGACGACAATAGGAAGGCATGGTGGCAATGAAATTGTGATCCGCTCAAATCAAATTGATTTAGTACAACGAATCGATAAAAATCTCTACTAGCACCAAAAAAAGCTATTTAGCATAATATAAATGCGCTAGCGAACTCAATAAATTAAAAAATTGAGTAGACGCGAAGTTTGGAGTTATAGAAAATAAAGTAATGGAACGAAGAAAGTATTCAATAATACACATCACCTTTTAAGGTTGCAAGCAAAAAAATAAAAGGACATAAGCTTACTTCATTATTGTAAAATACAAATACATCAAGTGATTAATAAATACATGGCTTTTCTTAACAAGATAGGCAAACAAAGGATAATACATCCAACACATTGCTTAAGTCAGTAAGGAGATATATTTGGCGATAATTGCCTCGATTCCGATTTTTAAACTAGAGAAGGTGAAAGAAAAAACGTGCGCTTATACATAAAAATCAACGACGTATATATAAACTTCTTATACTTCTCTTTTTCTTCTTCGCCAAATCTCTTAACAGCCTCTAACGTACATCAATGACGTGGGCTCTTGTATGAGTTGATATCAAACGCCATTCTTCTCTGTCTTGCACAGTTCTCATTAGAACTTGCGTCACTACGTCGCATCTCTTCAGTTTTGATGCCGTCTATGTTGTTTTCGGGCGACCTCTCTTTGCTGTTCCATCTTCTCTACCGTGCAGTACAAGATATGCTATCATGTTTTTATCGATACGTATCACCTGTCTTATCCATTGATGTTGCCTTCCATTTTCACGTTGCGCGATTGTTTCTGTCTGGTTCAAAGCCTTTCTAATGTCTTCGTTCATCATCTTGTCCGTTATGAGTAATTCCAGGATCTTTCTGAGCGCTGCCATCTCGCACACATGTAATCTCTTTTCTTCAGTGGTTATAAGTGTCCAAGTCTCGCAAGCAGTCAGAGTGGTCACAACCCATTTAAAGCCGTTCAATAACAAAAGCAACAAAAAGAACAACAACAACAACATATATTTTCCTCCTCAAATGCACATTTACATGGTGTACGTTCTTGTCACGCAGCAATAGTACTTCCTGAATGCGTGCCTTAACTATATGCTCGTCTTTCGTACGAACTATCACCCATTCTGTCGCTTGTCCATACCTTGTGCTGACGTGATCAACCTTATCCAGGAGGAGTTTTGCTTGTGTGCGTTATTCAGCCGGAAGTCCAATGTCGACGGCAAAACAGAGGTTGTTGATTGTTCTGCCATTTATATGTACACCAGTGTCCTCTTGTCCATCGAGTACGTCACGCATGATGTGCTCCATGACTCCAATATAATATTAGCCGAATAACAAAGCCTAAGTTTCAGCCATTGATGAGACACGCAAGTTCATGCTATTGTGTGCAATGTTCTTAGTCGAGTTAAACGCGCTGTAAACCCGCCTGTTATGTGGGGGTGGCCACTCAACATCTGCGCCAACGCATTGACATGTCAGGTGATGTTCCTTGTCTAGACATGCTACAGCAGCTGCGCACATGCTGGACGTAATAACATACGATCGTGAAAATTGCTTCCTAATTTTGAAGAAATGCCGTGTAAATTTCCATAGCCTTCGGAACAAGATGTTCTTTATGCAGAAAATGGGAACCTTCAATGACACATTTCGAAGGCGAAACATTTTTTTGACGGTTTGACTGGAATTTGCTTGTCTGTGTTGCATAAAATACCTTCTTGTATCTCACATCGATAATAATATTTAACAACAAAATAATAATAATAATATTAATCATTACTATTTATTTTTTTTAAAGCTTTTTCTATGGGCTCTTTTGGTTATTAGGTTTGTTGGAAGTAAATTTACTAAATTATCTAATAGATAATATCAAAAATATTTCTATCGTGGCTTTCAATGAGATTATTTAAAGTATTAAAATTTCGAAATCATCCAGAGCAGGCATTTCAAAAAGTTGTTATAAGGTTAATTGGTTTGTTAGAATACTGTTGCTAGAACCTTATCTGTATCATACTTAAAGAATTTAGATTATCAATTAAGGTTGTTGGATAGATTTTGTAGTATTCAACAATTTATGTAAGATTGGATACCAAAAGGATTCTTACTATTGACAGATATAGTGTTTAGAACTAGCATAGTCCACTGAAACTATGACTACGGCATTTAGCTGTGCTCAGGCAATTCAATCTTATTGCTATTATCCAAATGGTTCTGCAACGGGTTTACTGTGCAAGGCTTTGTGACAAGGCTAATTGAAAGTATTACATGCATCGTTCTGACCATTCCACGAATTGTCTTTTGTAGCAATGGAAGGAAAAGAGATTTGAGATGTTGTTTGTCTCACAGTATATTAATTTGTTCTGTGTGTGTTGGTTCGCCCTTGAGCAAGAGGAAGTTGATGGCACTTGTAACTTTGATATGTTGTTCACTGACAAGGCTGTTGATTTTCTAATCTTTGGAGTCTAGTCATTCTCAGGGGATTTCTTGAAGTCTTTTTAACCACCTGCTGTGGTAGCACTACTTTGCTACACAATAAAAATTTGTATTTTCTCTGTATGCTGTGTATTGTTTTTGTTTTTTACCATTCATTGAACTTCATAAGCTCTCATTGAATCTTGATGGTGCTCATGCAAATGTCACATCTGCTATGACACAAAAGCTTGTGAGTGTAGACAGTTATCCAATTTGCTGAGTTAACGCCTGAAGCAATCTATTGAAAGGGTATTCTCGTGTTGCCTATTGTCTGTTTGGTTTTAAGGTACTGAACCACTCCCAGCTTAATTCTCCTAAAGTGAAGATGCTGGAAATTTCACCAAAGATTATTGCTTACTTTTAGCTGCTATTTGGCATCGGGTATTAGGTTCTCTGATCTCAACTATCTAGCTGCTAATGAACACTCAAAGTGTAATAGTTTATTTTTTTAGGGCAAATTGATTAGTTATTAAATCGTCATTCTTTTTTGTATCTAAGAAGCCATTTTGTTGTTGAGCATCTATTAAGTTGTTTCAGTTACTATGATGCTGACCCAGTGGTTGATTAATGGACTTTTATTTCACTTTCGTTGCAGGAGAATGATGAGTTTTAAGTTTCCTCAGGGGATCATACTGGCACTATTTGCTTGGTAGGTGATTTTTGCTTTGTGCTTGGTCCTTTTGTTTGGTTATCGTGAGGGTCATTTTATTATTCTGTATGGAGGTAATTGTAAGTTGCTACGACCCATTTCAGAGATTGTGTGCGTCTTCTAAGCCTGAAGCAAGCTCAACGGTTTAATTTGTTAATTATTGGCATGGTATTAGCATATTTTGGCATATTTTGTATTTTTTGTGGTAGGGATAATAGTAATGGATGTAAATTTGTACATACTTTTTAACTTAAGACCCTGCAAGAACTGAAAAATTGGTGTTTATTTTGTTGTTGAGAAAATTGTATGTTGGAAAGTCAACTGGTGATGTCCTTTTCACTTTTTTTCTCATAATCGTATGGAAAGACAAGTAATATACACTGTGACATGTGTTTTGCTAATTGTTATACTGTTAATGGGCTTACGAAGAGCCAACTTTGAGAACTTGTGCTAGCAATAGCCCTTTTTATATTGAATGGTAGATGCTTTTCGCAAACTCATTGATATTGTCTGTTGGGCCACCTATGGGACTCATGCTCGGCGATGTTTTTCTTTGCAATCATGAAAAGATTTGCCTAAATGGCTGCCCAATGGAGTTTATTTGCTCTTTTAAATTCTGATGATCATAGTGATAGGTTTCAGAGTTTCCATAATTAGTGTCTTGGCATACTTCATGTGTGCTTTGCTCTGGATGGAGGTTTAAGCAAGATGAGGTTCTTTCTGTTAGATATATTTTGAAGAAAAGCTCTCTATTATATGATGGTAAAGAGCATGTTTAAAATTGTGCATAAAAATTTGAATCACTCCCAGGACTTTTATACTGAAAGTGCGCATTGAAATATTGTTGCCCTTCTTGGGAACTCTGTCTTCTAGGACCGAGGGGCAAATTGAAAGAATTTAGAAGCCTCATTTGGGTAACATTAACGAAGCAGTGGTCTGTACATGAACTAATAGGCTCGATGTTCTCTTTCAAGAACTATTTTGTTCCATATCTTGTATCTGGCATAATTTATAGATATATGTGCAGTAGCTGGTATTCTACTTGCATCAGTAAGAGAAAGCACCACCTGCTTAAGAGATTTTCTGAGCACAAGACCACTGTCCTTTTACTGGGAATCTAGTCGAAGGCCTCATCTGCACAGCCATTAGAGGTCATATGAGAATAAAGAGGTCAGCCTAGATGGGGATTTAAATATAACCACAAGGTTGATACCAGGCAAATGTCGCTTCTGGACCTTGTTCAGGTGTTCTTTAACTTTAACCTGCTTAAGATACCTACTTTAACCTAACAAAAAGCCTAAATTAGGGAAGATTATTTCTGCTCGTTTTTGGTTTAGGTCAGGTTTTTTAATAAGCGGGTTTGCTGTCGTAAATAGTGTTTAAAAACTTTTTGACTGCGTTGTCAATAGTGATTGTGGGAAATGAGTTGCACTTTAAGGAAGGATTTTATGCGTATTCTCCATCATGGAATGCATCCCAGCTTGAGCAAATCATGTGAGACCTATTGAGCAATGTAAATACAAGATAGTACTTATAGGTCTCAGTGATGAAACTTTTGTACTTAGTGTAAATGACACTGAACATTGATTTAAGGAAAACAGATGTAGCAAACCCTTGTGAAAAAATCACCATCATCTATTTAACAAAAATATGCAGGCATAAACTGTGTATGACTCTCTTGAATCCATGATTTCTCCTGATAACATAGAAATACGTTGGCAAGGGTAGGACCTAGTGGGGAGCCCATGGCTACACCATCTTCCAACATGTAATATTTGCTGTTGAAAATAAGGGAATCCTTACCTGCTATCTTAAGCAGTTCTCGAAGCTGGTTTTGTTTATACCCTTTACTGTATCAGATATAGTAAACAAAATATTGCAACAAATTTCTATTGCCTCATCTAGAGGGATGTTAGTGAAGAGAGATTCAATGTCAAACGAGGACACGGAATATGCAGCATGTTTGTCAAGAATGTTATTGGCAATGAAAAAGAATCCTTCACTGTGTACTCAATTTTGGTTAATTGTTCAAGTAGCCCGACCAAGAATTTGGCCAGCCTATCAGTTGACGGGTTGATGGCAGAAAGGATAGGTCTGCATATTGGGAAGCCATTTTCCAGTTTTATGTGCCCTTTAGCATGACCACACAAGCAAGATCTTTTTCGGTGACAAAATAAAAAAAATATATATATATATATATATATATATATATATATATTGCGTAGTAGGATCCTTGTTGGAAGGATTTTAATAGCAAAAGTCAATGCGTACAGTGAAACTTTAT
>QQSS02202315.1:0-12040 GCA_003687565.2 Craspedacusta sowerbii
TGTGTGTGTGCGTGTGTGTGTGTGCGTGTGTGTATGTGTGTGTGTGTGTGTGTGCGTGCGTGTATGTGCGTGTGTGTGTGTGTGTTTGAGTGTGTATGTATGTGTGTGTTTGAGTGTGTATGTTTGTGTTTGAGTGTGTTTGAGTGTGTATGTGTGTGTGCGTGTGTGTGTGTGTGTGTGTGCGTGTGTGTGGCTATTATAAGCCGTTTTTTTTTTCTTCAGGAAAATACTCAACATAAACTCTCAAGACGGAAAGGTCTACTCACCGTCGTGGTCAAATCTCTTGAAAACCTTTTGAATCACGTCATTGCTCGTGTGTCTAGCCACTAGGCTTAATAAACGAATGCGCTCCTGAAGGTCACTCGAGGGTGCTTTCTGATAAAGATGAGCAAAATCTGCAAGCACTTTCATAAAACCTCTGACCAATATGTACTCCTAGAAACGAAACAGTATTATGACATAGTCTGGCCGCACCGAGCTCCTATAATTTCACTCTTCTGAGTACGCAGGTGCCGAATATGTGAGAAATCGCTTTACAGAAAGCGGATTCAACTATGGCACAACAGGGTGGTTAGAAAAATTCCTTAATTACACAGTAAAAATAAAAAGAAGAATTTTTAACAAAGAATTTGATAAACACTTTGCTTTAATCGATTACAGACTCACACGAAAACAAAGTATCGAGAGCTGTCAAAAAAAAGATCGATACAATTTATCATGATGTAGAGCAAGTCATAGCGGTTAAGTGAAAGCGGAGGAACGTCTATTCTCATTTAAAATTCAGCAAAACCACAAAGGGATGAGATTACGTCAATCGTATCTGGAGTTTTGTCGTCTTCGAGTTCCGAAAACACAATTGCACCGGCATCCTCGGCCACTCAGCATAGGCAAGAATGGCTTGTTGAGGCCAACCACGTCGATTAAGCACGAAAGAACGTTTCATTCGCATTGACGCGTAGAAGCCATGGTCACACATAATTCGAGCACCTCTCAAGGAATAACAGAGACTTGCGATAGGCCTTGGTTACTGTGGCATAAGTACGCATAAACGTCCAGGTATTTTTGAGAGTGGAGCTCCTTGAGATAAGCTCACTGTTCCAAAGGAAGACTTGAAAAAAGAAAATGAGTGGGTCATCATTCCGAAAGAGGAACCACCAAACTGCCGACCATAACAAGAAGCGGAAACTACCCGCAACTCTTACCCAAACACTCTGGGCTCTTCTGCATATCGTTTGTCAATTTAATAGAAGGCCCCTTAACCGCAGAACTACGAATTTAACATCCGACTAAACACGTGAACACCAATACACGCGACACACTCCAGACATGCAAGGCATTTAAGGCCCTACACTCTTAAATAAAGCTGCTATGAGCTGGAAAATATCGCCCAGGTAAACGTTGCGCCGCTTTCTTAAGTTACTGCGCTTTCTGTCCGAACGCTTTCTCCTTCGAGCAAAAGAAGAAGAAAGGTCCAGGGCCACGTTTGGAAAGAATGTTTGGTATGCATAAACAGCTAATTTGGGCATGAGAGTATGCAACAAGTACAGAACCATTACCTCCTGTCATAGTGTTTTCTCCAATTCAAAGGGAAATTTTAGTTTACAAAAGCCTGTACCTGCCTAACTTACATTCCAAGTGGAAAACCCCAGAGCGACATCCTTTGCAATTTATATTTTCGGAAATAAGAGCACTGACAAGCTACCTCCTTCGTCTCTGTAGTTATTTCTGAAGCCTGGAGAAAGCCTGCAAGCCTGAAGCCTTTTATAACCTTACGAGGCAACTATCGAACTATGTTGTTAACGCCATCGGATGAAGTCGATGCCCCCGGTTGGACGTCATCGTGAGCTGGAACGGGCAGGATCGGCCCCTGTTTACGAACGACACGGCCAAATCCTCCAGGCAGCCAAGTGTGGCATAAGCATTATAAATACTGATACAGCGGGAGAAAGTGTGACCCTACAGGCTTGCGACTTCGGGTCGAACGCGCGATATTAAGGATCCAGGCCCACACACACCCAAAGAAGCGGCTGCCCCAGCGCCACCAAATAAGTGTAGAAAACAATCCCGAAACACCGAAAAACCAAAAACCACATGCGCGAGACAGTAAAAATATCATTTACATCCTGTACATTAACAGGGCAATTACTGGCTTGTGAGTTTTCGGTAGCAATTGCATACACAGAAACTAAAGCCGGGCTTCTACGCGAACGTAAAGGGTACAAAGGCTTATACTCACATTCGGGTGGCATAACTCAGAAAGCAGCTTTCTCCCGCGTCCTCCTGAAAGCTTGTTAAGTTCATCAAGACACCTACTGAAAACACTTTTCGCCTTTTGCTGCATTTCTAGCTCACAATGATCCACGGTCATCTCAGAAGCTGAAGACAATGTGTTGCCTGACGAAGCACCAGAGTCTGAGGTTAGCGGACAGCTCTTGGCCATGATAGAAGAACGTCGCTCAGTGGTCATCGTTCGCAACGATAGCCGGTGAGAGCAAGAAACAGACTTACCGACATCCAGAGGACGGATGTCGGAAAGCCTATTTGGATCTCCACATGAAGCATGAACTTGAGAAGATGTCGTGGTGAATAGAGGCGATGGACTAAAGTGCTCCATGGAATGAACGATAGGCTTCAAAACATGGGCAGTTGCGAGACTGGTTTCACTACCTGGACAAGGTACAGTTGCTGGCAAATCATTTATTTCAAATGCCATGGAAGCTGAACCAGCGTTGTCCCAAGCTGGCAACTCGCATGTCGTAAAGGTAGGAAACGAGATTAGAGGCGCAGCCACTGACGAAGATGCACGCATCACGGCAGCGGACACAGGAAAACAGATTTCCTCCCTACTCGCACAAACCTCGCCACATGGAATCGTGCTACTGCTGGTGACAACAACTGCGGGAGAAACCGAGCCAACAGTATGAACTGAAACAACGTCAAGATCTTGCGACGGAGCTTCGTGGAGCTCCCCTGCTGGCGAAGGCTCGGCAGTTAAATCTTCGACTGGAGCATAACCGTCCACACTCATTGAACTGGTGCTAAGTAAACCAACGTTTCGGAGACACGCAACATCTTGCAAAGTCGTTACGCTTGCGACCGTTTCGTTGAGCGTAACTGCCCGTACCGGGAATAATGGCTGTAAAGCAGCCTCAGCCTCGCTACTGGTGATTTGGGATAACATCTCAGTAGTCTCAGCGTGAATTAGATGCGTCTGCCCGGAAGCAACGTGGGCACCAACTTCCCCAGGGCAGCTTTGGCACAAAAAGCCATGCTTATCTAATTCAAGCGTCGTCACATCGTCCTTAATCTCGCGATCACACATCTTCAACAACGCACCACGTGATGATAAACAAGCAAGTTCCGCATGAGTTGAGCATCCATCTACTAAGCAAGATTCAGATCTACAAGATGATTCAGGCGCATCTCTCGTATTCGATCTAGAAACTACCCTGTTCAAAGAGGCTCCACCGTACTCAGCTTGGCTACTCGCACTCCCATTACTAAGCTCAAGACTAGCAAGGCATTCTGGGCGAGCAGTTGAATCCGAAGCAATGTCCTCTACATCTGGAGCATCTTCAACCATGGGGATTTCCTCCACTTTGCAGCAGGAGTAACAGCTTAGTCCAACTTGCTTTCCAGACTCATCCATCTTTGGAACAGTGTGCTTCTCAATGACAATTTTCTCACAGGTTCCACATACTGTGTAACTCAGGGTTGAGTTTCCATTATTGGCGTTCTGCTCAGCAAACTCAAGACATGCTGCTCTTAACTTTTTGAAACAATTCGCGCAACAGTTCCTGACCTCCTTGTTAATTCCAAACTTTGAACTTATGGTTCTCTTGATCATCCCTGAGGAGTAAAGAAAGGCAAGACAAATCATCCAGCACTATGTCAAACTCTATACAACCCTCTATGCAATTCTTTTATACAGCTAAAGAGAGTCAAGAACCAGTAAAATCCATGCATACGATCTTTCTGCAACCAACATTCATTGCAGACTGAATGAATTAAAGAAATAATTGCCAACTTCTAGAAACAGGAAGCTAAATAACTCTGCTCACCTCTTAATTGAACAAAAGAGTTTGGAAATGCCTTCAAGCCTGTTGTAGTTGCAGGGGTATTACATCCACGAATGCGACAGGTTTTGTTCATTTCTCTTTTTTTTATTCGACACTGACTACACAGATACCCAAGAAAGCCCTCCTCAAAGTCATACATGGCCTTAGCTTGCCTGGTGTTACATAATTTGTTGCAGCCCACACACGACAGCATGTCTGAGGAAAAATCACATTCAAGATCGGGCTTGTATCGCTTCTTCAGAGAAGAGGCCATTGTGCTTGACTCGGACACTAAAAAGGATAGCAAAATCATGTTAAAGTCTGTATCTTTTTTACAGAGAGCACTCATTTGGTAAGTGAAACTGCTTTTAGGAAATAGTGTTACTTCGGGAAGGAACACCATTGGCTTTGACTTGCATGAACTTAGGATCTGGGGAACTGCACCATCAAGCTTCTTTACAAAGTTTACCATGTGTATCAGTGCTTCAGAGTTTCTAGTGATTGCACAAATCATGGGATAGAGAACTTAGCAACCATGGTGAATTTCTACTGGGTCTTCAGTAAGCCAGTTTTCGATGTTTTTTTAGTGTTTCCGGTCACAAAAAATTTACTCATGAGGTACGGCAAGTAGCACAGTACACCAGTTAGAAAACTGCCACATGAATCTCCAAAATGTATCATAATGTCTTGCATTGCAAAGAAAAGGAAGTTGCCTGAGCTAGAAGTGATCTAATGGAGTAGCTTGTGGGTAACATAGCCCGAACATATACATCATATGCATGACTTTTATTGTCCTACAAATAATTGGCTTTTCGCGAAAAAAATTTCACTTAGCCAGGATTAATGAAGTGACTTAATAAAATTCTACCCTGGTGACGTGACTCCTCTTAAGCTAGCAGCTCCCTGACTATGGGCCAAAGTTGCAGTGAGTAATTATAAAACAGTGACTGCAATATTAAAAACTTCAAACTAACCATGCATGTAGTTATGCATTCCACAACATTGTGCCCATAAAAAAGTTCCTGCCGACTCACAATTTCAAGACAGAGACCAATTTTACTTACCTTCAATAATTTGCAAATCATCTGATGACGATGAACTAGCTCTGGAAGCTATAGGAGCAAAGCCTTCAGATGAAATTCTTTTCAACTTCACAGTTAACGGCTTTGAATCAGAAATACTAGCGCAATATCCTGTACTGTCCAATTTACTTTCTGACAAAGGACATTTTCTTTTAGCGACACTGCTTACTGCAACTAGTGACATGGCATTGTCCATAGTGCAGCTCAGATTACAAGGTTCATTAACTTTGCTGCGAGTCATTCTCTTAGGTTCCACAGGTTTCAGCTTGGTCTTTACTCCTCTATTTACAGGTTCAAAATCTTCAGGACAATCTGAAACAGACTTCCGATTATGTGGTGCATCAGAACACAAGCTTTCGGCAATTTTCACATTCCTTAAGGTCTGTAATGGCTCATCGTCAGAATCAGAAGAAAATCTATCCAGCACTGACTTAAGTATGGCAACATGATTAGCAGCATCTTCAACATCATCTAAAGCAGTTTGCTTTGCATAGTAAAAAGTAGATGGTACGTCAGTTTCCTTGGTCCCACACAGCTTAGCAGAATCAGTCTTGCATGTTGGGAAACTAAGGCTCTTAGCTGACGTCACCGAATTTTTGAGAAACATGCTTTGCTCACGTGAATTCGTAGTTTGGGAAGTCTCCAGTATATTGTTAGATGCACTAGTAGATGCCACAAGGAAATTTTTTCCCTTAAATAACCAAAGCTTTCTACGTTCCCTAAGACGTGCAAGGGGACCAGCATATGAATCTTCGTTTTCAGCCTTGACCTCCACTCCAGTATGGCAAGATGGTTGTAGCTCACTAGGTGTTTCCAAGAACTGAGCACCCTTATTTACAGCTTTGCTCAGTCGCAAATAACACTTATTACAACAGGCTCTGGTGTCTTTGTTGATTCCAAATTGAGTTATGATGCTGCGCTTAACTGCACTGTCAGGCATTTCATAAAACTTAGCAGGTAGTGTTCGAAAATGCTGGTGTCTAAGATTCCCCTCAATAACTGAAGGACACATAGCCAAATGGCATTTCCGTGCATTTTCCACATTAGTTAGACGACAAGAATTGCAGATATGAGCAATTATGTCTCCAGCTTCGTCATAAATAGGTTTTAACTTAGAAGTTTCTGTGCCTTCATCACACTGTTGGCACACTAATAAGTGTTCCATGATTAATACTGCTCCTACACAACAAGCAAATCATAAATCTTCATACATAGCCCTTCGGGTGTGTATGTGTGTGTCTCTGTGTGATTGTCTGTGTCTGTGTGTTCTAGCTCAGCACAACATCAGCTCAGCTCAGCATAGCTCAGCTCAGTGTAAGCATCAGCATGTGGCAGGAAATAACACAAAATACCAAAACATTATAATAAATTTAGCAAGACCTTGGTACAAATAAGTCATTTTCTATAATATTAAAACAGAGATTCGAATATGTAGTGAGGACCAGGTACAGTGATCTTACATCACCAGCCCAGTTCTCTGTGCCTCGCCTCACCTCATGGGTCCTCATACTCTTTCCAGGCACGCCAATCTACCATTTACAGCAAGAGCAGAAGACCTGCATATTATGTCTTCTGCAAAGTAATGAAAAATTATGTACTCGTCCACGGACTTGCAGTCGATTAAGGAACCGGAAACGTGGAGAACCTTAAAGGCTTCTTACAACAATTCTTCGACGCTCGGGTGAAGGCACAAGTGCGCAAGAATAACATAAAATTCTTCCGTCAAGACTAGATCTAATCTACCACCAACATCCGACGAAGATCTAATCTACCACCAACATCGTTTATTCTTCTGCGCCTGTTTTAAGAATTAAATGCCTTAAGAAATCTAACGGTTCTCGCAGGTTGCATGGATGATTGCTACCATGTCTGACAAGGCAAACTAGATTTCAACATGTTAAAAACCTGTTACGACAGTTGCATATATCCTGGCATTGCAGGGATCAGTTCCGGGGAAAGTAAGGGCATTTTACTAAACTTGGAAGCACACACGTCCAGTTTTTTCCACTTCGGGTGTTCACCGCTTAGAAAGAACCGCTGGGACTATTGATGATCGGACAAAGGAGGTGGGGGCAGCGAGGGGGGTGTTGTAGGTAAGATTGGACTTCCGTAAAATGTCGGCCACGATGTAAGCTAAAGGTATTTCTATCAGAACTGACTTGAAAATCATGGGTAAGCCAAGGGGTTGAATCTCCTTTTGACATGAAAACAAACCTTTTGATCCTCGTAAATTCCGTTTGCCTCCCATGCCAATTTACTTGGTGTCAACTTAGGTTTTTGCCCTCTCCCCATGTCTGGACTTCCTCAGATTTGTCCATCGATGAGCATGGGGTTCGTCGTAAATTCTGTTGTAAGCACACCGTATCCCTATGACACGTATGACAATAAGGTCTGGTCTTAGCTGTTCTCCCCTAACCACACTCGGGGACATGTACGGAAAAAGTACGTTGGGAAAAGTAGCTATGGTTGGTGTTGTTTGGAAGAGCCGAATCGCGCCTCAAGATAAATTTTCCTTCCTTGAGTGCTTGCTTGCATCATCTGACGACGCGGCTTGGTGTTTGATTCGAGCTGGAAACTTGCCCCATTTATAAGTGATGCCGCGGTTGGACAACGCTTTGCTTATGAGTTTCGCATAGCAAAATTGTAAACCGAGCATGGCATCTGAACGTGGTAACGTTGTTGTTTCCATGACGAATGCATCTTTTATCTTTACAACGATGAAAACAGGATGATATTTGTCACCCGAGATTGAGGTTGGGGGAAGATTCTGGACATTCCTCCATGCAACTGTATACAGTGACGCAAGGAAGAGCATTTGAGGCACGAGCCAAGTTGAGAAAAATTGAGTTGTGCCTCCAGTTGAAGCGCTTCTATGTCAAAGATGTTTTGCAGCCGCAAATCACGTGGCCTAGTGTTTCCCTTAAGGGAAAAAATGAGCATAGTCCCGAGGCTGCGCTTCTTCGCTCTTTTTGTTGGTAGGACTGTTGCCAAGGTATCTAACTGCGAATGTGTAAATACCTCGCGGCAACTTTCCGAACACACTAGACCAATTACGCGCACTGCAGGGCAGGGCATTTTCCCAGATGGACTTGATCACCAGTGCTTGTGTTGTTAGACTTTTCTGAACTCTACGTTTCATCATCATTCGAATTTCCCGTATGGCTTCCCGAGTTAAAACATAGGCATCATCTCAAACATTCATTCCGTAGCTAGCTGTCTTTCGACTTCGCAAAAACGCGTTCAACACGATTTGATTTTCGGACTCGAGTTCACTAATTGCAGCACCATCGCCAGCGAACTGTGGCCAGTTTTGTTGAGAAAAAAATTCCTGAAAAGATGTAACCAAACGGTACAAATTCAGGACTGGTGATGTATCGGAAGAATTTGTCTATGAGCATATTAAAATTTAGAGGACTGAGGCAGTCTCCTTGGAGAACTCTCCTCCGTACAGCGATGAAGCGCGCGATGAAGGAAATCGTTGAAGCAGCTGACGAGAAGTCCGATTACAGGATACCAATGACGTTGGAAATCTAGTCTGGAATGTGGTGGTATTTTAGAATGCTTGTTCGCGTGAGTGCTCTACTTCTCCAAATGCATTTTTCAAGTCAGGAAGGGTGATATTTATGCTGCGCTGTTTCTTTCTTTCAAAGAAGATATGTGTTCGAATGCCGCCAAGGCCCTCAAAAAAACCTCGTTTTGGATGTGCTTTTCCGCAAAACCGTTGTTCACGAGTTGATTATTGTAATATAATAATTGATGCTATAACTGATTTAAATAATATTAAAAGTAAGTTAATATTATAATCGTCGTTGACAATAATAATAATAATAATAATAATAATAATAATAATAATAATAATAATAATAATAATAATAATAATAATATGTATTTTTACAAACTTCAGGTGTATATCTTTGCAAAACGATCTTTACAAGCTCATTCTTTTTATGTAACTGATATGTCACTCTCTTTCTCAAGGCATGACAGGATCAGATCACCGGACTTACCAGTCCAAATAGCTTGGACTCTCCCAAAGCTTGCCTTGCTAGCAAAATATGCAATAAGCGCATCGCATGTGTATGTTCATCAGTTTTTTTGTGATACTTCTTGCTTTTGTATCGCTTAGACCAATTTCCTGCAGCCATGTACTAATATCTGAGGTGTCTTTGCGCATTACTCCTATTCCGCCCATTGATAGACTCACATAGTTATTCTCTTCGGCATTCTTAAATTAAGTATTTTCCTTTCTTGCGGTGGTGGTGGTAGGTGGTCTTTGATCCGGTTTTCAATCATGATCCTGATGTCTTTGATGGCGTTATTAGTCGACAAGTATTTATTTATTCTAATGTTCTTGCCTTTGTTGGTCGCTTCGTAGATAGACACAACGTCTGCATTTTTTGACTTCTTTAAGAAATTCCTGTAAGCGACCTGGAATTGAGCAAAGCGCACTGAGACTAATCATTCATTCAATCCAAAACGCTTCCTGGCGAGGGTTACTATATTAAGTCTACCGTTGATGGGTATATCTAGCCAGAGGCGGAAGTAGCGTGATACTAATTTGTCCAGCGTGTGTTTGACCCAAGTTTCAGACGAGATCGCAATAGTCAGGTCCCAGCTGATCTTGGATAGTACAAAGCGTTCGTAGATTTGTAATTTAGACTTTGGATGCAGAGGGAGAGAGCTAATCCTTTCCATGAGGGATGTGAGCTTCTCCACCAGTCTTAGTTTGTTGCCTTCTTCGGACATTGAAAAGCATAAGTATTTCCTTAAATACTCGAAAGAATCGTTTATTTCCACAGGCTTCAGTCTTCTATTATTAAGAATTAAATTCTGCTTCACTTGCTTGGACGAATTACCGATTTTCTTCATTCCAAACGCGAAGCATTTTTCAACTTGTACAATCATGTCGCTCCATGCACACCATTCGGCAAATTAGTTTAGTAATATTTGGCTTTCCGACTCAAACTACTAATGGCTGCCGCATCATCTGCACACTGACGCCAGTGACGCCGATGGAAGAGTCATGAGAACTGGAGTCCAAATTGTTCGTATTCTTGAGATCGGATATGCTGGATGAGCGAGTTCATCGTCATATAAAAAATTAGCGGACTGAGGCATCCTCCTTGGAGAACTCCTTTTTTGACTGGTATATCATAATCAGCCACAAAGGTACATATACTCAGCTACAAAGTTGTCCGTTGCCACAGCTGTTGCAAAATCGCCATACAAGGCCTGAATTAGTTTTGTAACGGATTCAGGTATATGATGGTACTCAAAAATGGAATCAATAAGTCGATGAGGGTTTTGGTGATACTCCTTTTCTTTTGACGAGCTTCGTTAATAATTTTGTTTATAATTTCAAGGTGTTCGATGGTTCCCGTCATTCCTAGTATAAAGCTTCTGAATGCGATGCTCTGCGTACCCATTTAAGGTAAGGTATTCGTATATCCTATTTCGGATCAGTCAGGTCAATATTTCTAGGTTTACTGATTCGAGCGTGGTTGGTCTGACATTTGCAGGGTCTGAATTCTCTCTTTTTTTTGTGAATCAGAATTGCAATTGCCCTTTACATTGATGTCGGTATGGTTTGCGTCGACCACGCCTCTGCACAAACATGTTATGTAGGTTCTTACGTAGGGGTAGCGTTTAAAGCAAGGTTCAATGGGTAAAGAGAGCTCAATGGTTTGAGACGATTAATAACTCTTGTAACTTCTTTTTACGTTGGTGGATTCAGGTTGAAGTTGACTCTAGGGTTCGGTAGTTTCGGGATCCATTCCGGAATGATGAACTGTTTGGCACCTCTAAAACGCTTGAACGACATCCTGTAAAACTGCTGGCAGACTTCCTTCCAAAAGGTACACCCATGCTATGAGTTTTCTATAAAACTCTCACAATATCACCAAAAGTTTCTTGAAACTTCCTTGACGTTGTCAGTATTCATGTTTTGAATGCGTAGGGTTTCCTTGTTTATGTTGGTGCGCAGAAGTTTAGAAACATATCTTATGCATTGTACCCCGCATTGAATGTCTTCAGTACATTTAGTTCTTTCTGTAGTTGCATTTTTGAGAACGCTCCGAATTTTGCTTTAGGCTCGTGCACATCTTTCCATCTATCTATAGTGCCGTAATTTAAGGCGAAGTAATCGTAGATTGTTATATTCATGTTATCTACTGCTTGGTTTAGACTTTCCATAGTCATTTTGTCACATGGTAGGTTGGCGTGGAAGTATGCATTTGCGATTTCCCACTCGTCTATGTTTTTAGGTAGAAAGGCTCCTGGTTTTATGACAGTAGGATTGGTGAAAGGCTGATTGACGTACGTTTGACCGAGCTCAACACCCTCAAGCTGGTCATTTACACAAGCAATCTCCCATGAGATGTGCTCGTCTGTCGAGGCCTTCTGCAGTATGGATTTACAAGAACGTTGGTGCGCTTTTAGGCCTCAACTTCGTTTACAGCCTTCACCGCATGAACAGTTCACAATCCTTGTTAAAGAGGTTGTACTGTCGTTCGAGTGTTCGAACTCGTTCGAATCACTTAAAGACACGCGAGTGCCGCTTACGTAGAAAAATCTCGAAAGCAGAAGTTATTAACTGTGAATATCGTAATGAGCCAATATATTTCTCCAAGCTTGTTATTTCCACGAGATAATCTACGAAACTCTCTATCTCCAATTGTAACTTTGAAAGATGTATGGTAATCCCAGCGCTTCAAATATGTGTAAAATTAGCAGAGCTCGGCAACGCACGTCCGCACGCCTCGCAAGCTCCACGTTGAATGATAATAAAATTATAACTAAGGTAATATTTACAACTTGGAACAGAAAGAATGCACTTTTCAGTTTGTAGGACATGTTTCGACAATATCTTTTGTCATTCTCAACTAAGTTAGTTTTACAAGA
>QQSS02202337.1:0-12039 GCA_003687565.2 Craspedacusta sowerbii
ACACACACACACACACACACACACACACAAACACACACACACACACACACACACACACACACACACACACACACACGATTCAAAATCGATTGCGACCAACTGGTTCGGCCCACCATTGAACCAAAATCTCGCACGACGTCCGGAAACTAAACCTAAGAGCAGATCGTAACAAAGCCACACTTACGGTCTGACCCAAAGAGGAACTCGCTCCTGACTGAATATATGCTACAATAAAAACGGGACCAATATTAAGGTTAGGGAACAAGCAATGCTTTTCGCCACACTGACGCGTCTATAACCAGTATCAAGGCAAACGCAAAATATAATAAATAAAATAATAGTACTTTTTGATGAATAAGCTTATTAATGCAAATAAATCACCTATTCAATCATTCAAGCGGCCAATTTAATACAAGCCCGACACCACAAACTGGTCCCAAGATTGAAAACATGAACGAATTTCAGCCTAAAAATAAACGAATTTAAGCATTTCAGGAACACCTGGAACTGTCGAAGCAGCTGATAGGCAAGTGCTTCCTGGCGCAGGTCATCTCCCGTTTTGACGATAGCAGGCACCAGACGCCAGTTGGGTAGGTATCCATACGGTGACATTTGTCGAATCCGCTGCACTTTTTCCTGCCACGGTTCCTTCAAAGCAGCAGCT
Organism: Craspedacusta sowerbii; assembly: GCA_003687565.2. Classification (NCBI taxonomy): domain Eukaryota; kingdom Metazoa; phylum Cnidaria; class Hydrozoa; order Limnomedusae; family Olindiidae; genus Craspedacusta; species Craspedacusta sowerbii. The sequence goes on from QQSS02202337.1 coordinate 665, forward strand.
GCAAGAAAGTAAAATTTAATTTTTTTCTAAAAGGTACCAAATCCTTGACGTTATAATCTTGTTTAGATGGCATGATTCTGGAAGTCATTGAACAAAAATTATGATCGGCATCAATAGGTAGGTAAATACAATAAAAAAAAATATATAAAACCAAACAAAAGCGATGGTTTGCACGTAATGAACGGCTTCCCATCAAAATGAAACGGCTTACTTCAAACAAGAAAACCTCACTATGTACGGGCCGCCTGAGCAAGCTGCTGCAAAACTGATGCAGTAAAGCTACTATCAACGACACTCATGCGCAATCGAGAGGCTAAGTTAGAAGACCGTTGGGAGGACAGCAACGAGCAGCACAACTGGAAACAGCGTAATACCGCGCTCACCGGAAGGGTCGTCAGGATCACGAACCATAAAAAGAGCTTTCGGTGCAGCTAGGTTCTCAGAAAGGCGCTTTCGTATGTCCACAGCAGAGAAAAAACGTTCCTGTAAATGAAAAAACAATTTTAGCAATGAGAATAGACCAGGCAGTCATGGTGCAGCCCTTTTAAGCCAAACCATAAATTCGGTGCGCAGAAATATTCGGGTGATTATGAACATTGTTTAATTTTGAAACCTAACGAACACAACCTCCGACAGTATAAGATCCAACGAACAAACCATACCATCGGAAAAGACCGGGCTTATACAGAACCAGGGCCTAGACTTCACATTACGCGTTAGTTAACAACACAATAAGAACGTAGAGGCGGCAAGTAGGGGTATACCTTGTCGTTTTCGTCCAACCGCAGGTCGCTGCCCGCTGTGGTTGATCGGGAATCTTCGCTCAAGTCGTCTCCACCCCCAGTTCCGGTCTGCTTAATAGACCAAAGAAGTGAGCTCAAAATGTTTCGCGTTAAACTTCACATATACTCACTCTCGAACTGGCAGTAAGGTCAGCCGCTCTCCATTGCTTAGCAAGTTGCATGGATTCAAGACGCCACTTGCGATTAACTACTATTAACTCTTTGCTACGCTTTGCTAAGCGGGATTCCTTCAACTAGCTTGCCTTAAAATTTCATATAAAACAACAATGCCCCTACCCCGCCCCCCTATCGTTGTTAGGGGCAAGAAAAGAGGTTCAGCGACAGAGCGACTAATTGTAAAGCTTCGATCGGCCGTGCAGACGGCCAGCTTGACGGCGTCTAGGAACTGGGAGAGTTCTGGAAATATCTGTTACACACCAACCACTTAAATTCCAAACGAGCCATTAAATAACAATTTTAATAATATAAGATCCATCCACGGCGACTGCCACGAAACAGACCCACCAAGGCACATGAAACGCTTCATTCTTTTGCGGGAGTGAAAACTTTTCTTCGTACCACGACGAAATTTGCTTACACTAACATCCGGCACGACATACAAGCGGGTTATAGAGCATACCAACAGAAGCTGCAGCTGCGAGCAAAAGTGACTTCACACTGACACAATTAGAGACAGCGAACACTTAACAGAATTAATAGAAAGTCGTCGCTAGACTATGACAACAAAGGAATCTTTGCTGCTCATGAGAGCTATGCAGAAGCATGTACAGCCACATCGGACAAGCATAGACTGCCGTATGCCGAAACTCACCGAAGCCGAGCACTCCTGCTCACTTCCCTCGCTGGACGAGATGTTCTGGTCGGTAGAAAGCGCCAGCAGCCCTACAGAAGCCCTAAAAGCGTCATCGCAGAGCGCAATTAATAAACGCATCACACCCTTCACCAAAAAATATGCCTCAAGGTTAAGAAGGAAGCAAATAGGCACACATCGCATAAGCAATTACTCCAAGCCATCACCACGCAGACATCATCAAGAACGTACGCAATTACAAAATCTCCAAGAATTTGCATCGCCAAATTCCCGTTAAGCTCTGATCAAGATCTGCCACTCCAGTGCTTTCAGTACTGCTATGAACCTCACTGTAAATCATGAACTTAGCTAATGAGAGACGGAGACTAATGATGCCGAACTGTGCGGCAGAAATTCTAACTGAAGATGGTCAGTTGTTGCGAGAACCGGCTAGATTTTTGAGTTTAAAGCTTGGAATATATATTTTGTTTTGAGCTCTAAATGGTCTGCCCTGCAAAGCAATTTAAAATAAGGATGAAGCAGCGATCATTGCCAAAAGCTACGAAGGTCAGTGCAGCCTAAAAGGTGAGGCGACCCACGATTCGTTCTGATGCTTTTGATAGTGAACGTCTGATGTTCACGGGCGTATAGAGGTACATTCCAAGCAGACACTCACTTTTTTCATGTATTAAAACCATTATCATCAGAGTTCTAACAGTACCAGCAGCGATATGTATCGCCTTGGGGCCTCAGTTTATCTTCAACCACGACCATACTTATGTTTCTTGGGCTTTCAGGAGTAAGCGAGGGTAAAAGATACTTAGAAAAACCCACAAAAAATATGTCGGTCTTTATCAGGATCACCAATAACTATCAATTAAAATGAAACTATTTCTACCCCAAGAATAATTCACGTGAGCACATGGCTGAAAGATATATTATTATTACTATATACATATTGTATATTATGTTACTTTATTATAAATATTATCTTAATAATACTAATATATACAGATATAAATTATGTCAATATAAATATTTACAGTGTCCCACCATCCACGCCATATTCAAGGAAGTTGTGGGGTCCATATTAATTCATCTTTTATTCTAACTTCAGAAAAACCGCACTAAATAAACTCTTGCGGCCATATAAGAAACTGACGTTCAGACATCTTAAATCTCTCTCCCTCTCTCTGATAATATATTTATTAAAATAGATATTTACATACTACGACCATCCACGCCATATTCAAGGAAGTTTCGCGTTTCATATACCTCTGTTATTCTAAATTCAGTCTCTACCGCAGTACACAATCTCGACGACCAGCTTACTTATCAGCCGATGGAATGATAACTCTATCATAGCAGATAGCAAGCTGGTTTTCACAGTTTTGAAATTTTTTCCTAAACTTCACAAGCTCCTCATTATAGGGTAACTCGAAAAAAAAAAAACCGCACCAACCAAAAGTAAAAAAAACAAAACATTGCGTCATTGTCATACATCCGGGAACACAATACTTCGTACTCATTTTTTCAGCTAACACTATATCTGCTTGTGGTATTGATCTCTGCTGATGCTTTTCAGCCGTAGAGTTTGACATACTTATCCATCCTTCTGTAACAACGGCTACCGCAAAGATAAGAGGGTGTGTCATTAATTCCGCGCACGAGTTGATTCTTATATTGACCATGCAAACGAAAAAGCTTGCCTATAGTGGAGCATTGGCTATTGTTGGTAGAAGAAAGAAAGGTCGATACATGGATATATACGCATATCCCATACATGCAAACACATAAATCATGAACTGCGTTGGAATGCAAAGAAATGATAAGGACTCAATACTGGCCAGAGAATGCTCAAAATACTAACCCATCTACTAAACTGCCTTCACTTCGACTAGAATTTTCTTGCAACAGTTTGTAATGGTCCGCCAACATCTTCTCATGCGATTGCCGCTGTAGCTCTGCATCAATCATTGGATCATGCTCCAATACTTCAATGTAAATGATGTATGGAGCCTTAAATCAAAGGTCAATGAACACGACGTCAATAAAGCCACATCAACTTGCAGTAAGCCTTTTTAATTGCCAGGACAGGTTACCCCAAGGAAAAAAAAGACTGAAAATCATTTTGCATTGCACTCGCCTGAGGTGTCTCTCAATAAAGCAGGCAGCACATTCAACGGCACGCCCGTCGCGCAGCATACAGACCTTGTCCTTGGAGTTGAGCACCACGGCCGCATGGTGGGGAACACGAACAATATGATGAGGGAACAGGTCGTCAAACGGAACAAACACTTTCGAAGGAAGATTCAGGTTCAGAAGCGACAGCTCTGCAGCAAGTCGCTGAGCTAAACAAAAGCGTCACACTACAAGGAGTGCGCACAGATCTCAGCTTACATAGCTGGTCTATCAAACTCAGTTTGCAAAGTAATGAGATTGCAGGGACCAGCGCTATAATGCAATAAATATTTGCCAGATGATTTCAAGACTTCCAGAATGTTTCCAAACATTCAAACAGGCGGAAATTGTAAGGTGATAACGTGAGATGAGATAGATACGACGAGATGAATGAGACGAAACGCATAAATACCTCGGAGGAAGAAAATAGAGACTGCGAAAATGAAAATCGTTCACTATTGAGAGCCAGAAACTGATTAATTGAGAAAAAGAGTTCCTTTGCAAATTAAATGCAAGCGCCGAATAGTGACGCAATTCTTAAAAACAAAGCTTAGCAAATAAAGCAAAAGTAAAGAATCATCTTCGGATCGATGAAACAAAATGAAACAATACTTTCACAAAGGAACACTTTGACACTGCTTGCTTCCGTTAAATAATAAATTCCGGTATATAATTATATGACAACCTCCCCGAATATCTCTCCAGCAATCTATGCAACAAAATTATGACACCCTACCTCGTAAAGGCTTCGTAGGCAACTCACGAAGCCTGTGACCGATGGCTTGAAGCGTACGTATGAACTCTTGCTCGGCGACAAACAATGGAACCTATTTAAAGTGAAGTTAACATACGGAAACAAGTACACCTTACCACTGGCAATTAATAACTCTAAGTCAAGGAAAAATGCTAAGTGCAAAAAAAATTTTTTTTTTTCAATAATCATGGTTTTCATGGATAGAGTGGGGTCACGAGGAAATGCGATTAAAATGCGTAGACTATCTGCGACAAACCTCCCAGCAACAGCAAGACACTGCTTCGTTTTTCTCAGCTAAATCCTTAAGGCTACTTGAAAACGATGTGAGCATGCTACTGAATGATGTCGGAGAGCCCGTCAGTAAATGCTGTGGGCATTTCCCAAAAGCAAGACCATGCTTGAGGTTTGTCGTGTCAATATTATCCGTAGAGTGGCTTTGTGATGACGCTCCAATGTCTGGGGCGCTAACGGATTTCTGCCAGCTTGAACCCACCGTCACTTCCGACCTTGACCTTTGGTGGGTTTTCTTGGTATGGGTTTGAGGAAGTCCAGCAGGCCTGACGAAACACGGGAAGAACATATTCCCTTGACACAAGTCAATTGGCATCACACAAAAAATACCCTCCCCATACAAAATCCATCACACAAATTAGACACAAAGCTTTCACCTCGCGTCATTTCCCAAACAGTTGCACAAGGAATAAATTCGAAGATCTAAAAGTTGTCGACGAAAAAGTTTTTAATTTCCGTGCACCATCGCACTTGACAATAAACATTTAGATAAGCCATTGAAAAAAAAAAGCTTTCAATACATCCGACACTCGTAAGGCTAATCTTCTCTGACAACTAATTTTCGACTTAGCTCATTAACATATCAAAAATGAAAACTTCAGCATATAGACGGATCTAAAGCAGTCGGAGTACTTAACGACGCGTGCAGTTTGCTTTGTTTGATTCATGAAAAATAGCGGAAATTTAGCAGAACAAGAAAAAAAGATCAAGAGTAAATCTAGTTTTTTTTTAAAACAAACTATCAATTAAACTGGCTGACCATAATCTCACATGCCTCTTTTGAGCTTTCCCAACAGCAGACCATGCGGTTTCCATAACCACTTTCAACAATGCTTATCACAACGATCTGCCTCAAAATACATGAATTTCAAATACATACATATGCTACTTACTAAATCAAAGAAATACCCTGGTAAGACTTACCAGGGTATTTCTTTGATTAAGTAAGTAGCATATGTATGTATTTGAAATTCATTTATTTTGATCTTGGGTGACAAATTCAAGTTAAAACTTAACTTAACTTAAATTCAAGTTAAAACTTAACTTGAATTTGTCACCCAAACTTGCATACTCTGCATACTATACTCCGATATAACAATTGATCACAACCGCCCTTTGCATACTCTATACTCCAGCGTAACAACTGATCACACCAAGCCATTGTTTACTCGCACAAATCTTAGAAACCCACTTGCACATGTGCTCCCAAATTAACGAACGCTAAAACTTTGACTCAAGCGTTAAAGATTTACAATTTTAGCCTAAGCACTAACAACAGCCGTGGTTCATGCCGATATGATTCATCGTATTTATTTTAAACTACAGAACCAGGTCGTTCTCGTTGAACGACTGGAGTTCCTTTCTCAGTTGTTATACTCCATCGTATGTAAGATCGGTACGAACCCTCACAAATTAGAGCCTGGATCTATTGCAGGTCAATCTGCAGCAATCAATAGAAATAAATATTCGCCAATACAAATGATGAGCTCTGTTCTCTGTTCTTGGAGCGAAGCATTTTAGGACAAAAAGCCCAGAACCTGGTACAGCAGCCACCTACTGAGGATTGTATTTACATAAAAGGAACTAATCGCATTGCCTGCACGGACGCTTGTGTGCTTGACTGCAGGCCTTTAGGTTGGCGGGCATGTGCACAGCAAACGGGTAGTACACCCTCTGCAAACATCATGTAAACCTCCGATCACAATACCTTGTCCAAGCAGCAACACAAAAAGAATTTCAAGCACACTAACCTTTCAACTTTGCTTTGCTCGTGCCGCACAAGGTCAGCCAACTTTTTTCCTCGCCTGAATTCCTGAGATTCGAGCTGACCAGCAGAAAGTTCAGCAGCGAGAATCCACGTCGTGCACAATGCAAATACAGTGTTGTTTTTTGCTCTGAGCAGCAAGTATGGGAAAATGACCTCGGATACATCCGGCATGTGCAGGTACATGTTGCTAAGAAAAAAGGAAACAAAGACAGTATATTTGACAAGCTTTTCCCTAAATGCACGAACGCCATTTCATGATTGAAACACCCTTTAGGGCGACTCAATGCGACCACAGAACAGCAATATCAACATCAAATTTGTAGCCCACACAAGGACTTGTAAGAAATGCTAAACTTCATAAACATGGCCAAACGGAAACGAGTGGTAGAAAATCACATCAAATGCACGCAACACTCCAGCCAAACGCTTACATGAGCTCGGGTAAAAATGCATCGACATCTTGATCAGGAAAACTCTAAACAAACCAAGCAAAAGTTTAAACTGCAGTCTAGCCTTGGCACAAGAATTGAGAATGCTCCAGTAACAAACAAACTGTAACCTATATAAACATTTTTTTATGTAGTAGCCAATTAGTAGACTTTCACCATCACCAGCATTACGTTCGCGTACTCTTGTACTAGGCCATTGGTTTACTTGCAGTGCAGTTGCTAGTGGTGATCCTGGGGGCTATGCTTGTCTGTACATAAACAAATACTGGACTGAAACCTTTTATAAAGAACGTGAAAATTTATCAAATTTAGTATTGAGGAAAGTAGAAATGCATACGGATTCCATGCATTGATAGCGTGCCTCTTCTCATGCTAACAGTGACATCAGAACTCCACGAGAGGACCGGCTATATGCTGAACTACTCAACAACATTAGCCCAAACAAACAAGGAACACATGACTTCGGTTTAACTTTTCATTAAAGTAAACCAGCAGAAAAAAGTCACTTACAAAAAGCCGATTACCCAAATAGGCCAGGACACCGCTCTCTTTCGAGTTAAACAAATACGAAATAGCAATTGGCATACTGAACAGCTTTGATTCAAACAGTCTCAGTAACCAACTTCCTTGTGGGGCTCCAGCCGGCATAACATCATCTAGCTGTGTGCCAAAAGATTTACCCTTATCCTTTTTATCTTTGTCGCGCCGAATTTTCTGCTTTTGCTTTTTGAGCTTCGAGTAGCTCATAGATATCTTCAAACTTGAATTCGGAGTCCGCACCTTCTCATGCTTTTCAAATGAGTTGTTCAACTTGCAGTCACAATTTAGACCGCAATCCGAATGAACACTTTCTGTCGCGCACGGTTCGGCAACGGCATTCTGATTATTGTCTTGACAGGACTGGCATGAAAAGCACGAGTCAGATGAAACATCGCCTTCGACTTGAACTGTCATTTTAGCCCTGCCGAGGTCTGCATCCAGATTGTCTTGCTGGGTCATGGTCAGAACCTACGAATAATAAGCAATAGAAAAATTATTCATAACACATTTAAAAAAAAACTAAACAAAGAAACAAATAAAGAAAGAACATGCTTTCTTATACCTTACTGTCCTCGTATACCACAAAAGATCAGAAAAAAATCGTATGTGTTAGCAGGTCTTCAGGAACCAAGCAATGATCATCGCTCTAGCAGTTTGGAACACAAAATAAACCCAACTGGCATATCAAACTTACGATTGGATGATACAAAATGGAACAACATCTGCTGGGATGCAGGCAATATGATCCAAGACAGTGCGCTACTGTGCACAGGGTGTTGAAGTTAAATCATTAAATAGGCGCAGCTCTAGTTTGCATAGACGTTCACGCCTACGCGGTTATTTTTGCTGACAGGTCCAGATAGCAATAGCCGAACAACATTTACCAGCAGAGAGTACAGACTACGGCCAGAATAGAATAAGAATAAGTAAAACTTAGCTCCTGACATACTATATCGGCAGACCCAGCAGGGAAAACAGTAAAATCTAAATAGCTACGTATCAAAAAATGAACAAAAATAAATCAAACTTAAGTGCCACATCCAACATAACGGTAAAGAAGAAGATAAATATTGGATCATATGGCATAAATCGAATCTCCTATACAATAGCTCTAATAAATAATATATGAATAATCGATGAGATACAAAATGAGCTGTTATTTCAGGGAGCACCGACCGGATCTAATCGAGCTTGACCATATGCTAGAAGCTCAACAAAGGTGTGAAATGAGACCTAATTAAAACGAACCATTATCACCAAACGCCATTCTACAGAAACAGCTGCATAGCAAGGCATAAAATGCCGCGTGAAAAACAAAACCTGGTTAGCTTATTAATGATATACAAAACAGATTTTGAAGCTTATTTCGCCGCAAAAGCACAGTAACCCTGATAGGTATGATCGAATCAAGACATCTTGAAGTCTCTACCTTCATTAAACAAATCCACAAACCTGCTTACCTGAGCATCCTATGCAAAACAAAGCAATAGACAACACTTCATTTCAGCTACTAAATAAACTTTAAAAAGATCGAGCTACATACTGCTATTCCGGGCACCAGGATTCTGGCTTGCAAATGTATAGCAGGAGCCATACTGCCACCGAGCTGCAACATTAACAACTAATAACAGGGAAGATGGACTTTCAAAAAATCTTTGAATGTCTTAAGCGCTCAACAGCAAACCGTTAAGCTGACAAAGACTACTTGCGGCAGTGGGAAGGTCATTCAGCTCAGAGCAAAGCCAGCTGTTTCAAAGCCACTTCTAATCTACATGAGCTGTTTTCCTAGTTAAAATACGCTGCAAACAAGATCACGAATCAATGTTCCTTGCTTACCACCCTAAGCAGGTTCAAGATCAGAGAAACAGCGAGCATCACTTCATAAAAGACAAGTAGCATATTCTGGCACACTTACTCTGGCCATCCAAAAACATCCTGAGACGTACATGACCAAGATAAATGCATTTGATCTTAATAAAGCGTTGCTAATAACATCGAGTGATTACATAAAGTTACAGCAAGCCTTGAGCATTGCTTTGCAAAGTAGCATCCTCAGATTCGTTAAAATAAAATCAAACGTCAACGGAAAATCAAAAACTTAGTTTAACCAAAGCATGCTCCTTTAGGTATCATGATTAGTAGGATATAGTCGAACTTACACGCCGCACACAAATGGAAATCAGCCAAACCCGCCCTGCAAAATCGTACTTATTAAAGTCTAGTAATACATTATCCTACACCATATATGCGCCCAAACGGTAGTGATAAACACCTCAACCAGCTTATGCTAGAACGAGGTCAAATCCTTCAAAAAAACAAATTTCGAAAAGCCAACCTTAATTTCTGCTCTGCTCCCAAAAGTTCAAACAATTCAAGTACATTCGTGCATATCCGATATGATATGTGAAAAGAGCTTCACATCTATACCTCTTGTAAAACGAACGAGACAACGCGTTTATACTTCCAATAACTAAAACCAGTACCGCCAAGGACAGGACAATCGGTCCCATACCAATTCGAGCAGCTATCTAAAAATCAGCCAACCATGGTTCCACACCATTTTCCTACCATTATGCATTCAACAATCCCTAACAAAACCCGCTAAACAAACCCTCCTAACGACATCGCCAAGATAACAGGATTGTTATAGACAGCCTTTTATCTTAATGATGGCTGCAACTGCCTTTTCAACGCTGAGAACGCAGGCAATAAAAAAACATGAATGGGCGACTGGTAAACTGGTGGTAAAGTGACCTCACAATATCAACTACGACGTGCGTCACGATTTGAGAATAACGCTCAGTTGCCCAGACAGTAGCAAATAGCGCGAGCGCGTAGCAACTCCCCTCGAATACGCACACAGAAAACAAAGCTCCGTTCAAATAAAGATATGCTAGGTCAAAGTTTTTTAAAAGGAACCTAAACATGGACAAGCGTTCAGAGGAACACCAGGGTAGAGTGCGACGTTATGTTACCAACGCCGAATAGGAACGGAGCGCCTACTCCGAGAGCACGGGCTTGAGTTAACGTGAAAATCAAACCACAAAAAGGATTGTTAACGACTAAGCTTTCAACAAATCGCATGCAACTATTAGTCTAGTCCACGACAAAGGCTGTTTGTAAAATTAAGTTAGAAATCAACGCTCGATTGTATGATTGTCGCTCGCTTATAACCACCTAGCAGCTTTCGCATTGGAGGCTTAAATTTTGTTATTGCAAAGCGTCTTTTCGCAGTTTCATTTAAGCGCGTTCATGTCAGTCCTTACGCAAGATGTCCAACTACCCAACTGATGAAGACGAAGACCAACAAGGGAGAAAGCCGCTAATCGAGAGCTACATCTATTCAAATTTTAAGTACTGCCCCTTAACGTGGCACTTTTCCTCAGCAGCGTCCTTATCCAAAATTGAAAAACTACAAGAGCGACCCTTTCGCTTCGTATACAATAATTACTCACCTATAAGATCACCTACTTGCAATCTTTATAAATGCACAATGGAAGTTCAACTTATGCTTAGAAGTTTTTAAAACGATCAACAATACGAGCCCAGTGTATACGGAAGAACGTTTCTTAATGCCAAAAAAACACCCATTCGCCCAGATATCCCCTAAAACGTGCCGTGCCGAAGCCAAACCAAGTTACTTTTGGTTCACAAAGTATGAGTACTCTAGCCCCATAGGTTTGGAACGCACCTCCAGAGTTTTTTTTTAAACTTCAGAAATATTTTTTCTCGAATAGTGTTTACATAAGCCTATGATACACTACGCCTATGATACACTACATGGTCCCAAGGCGCCACT
>QQSS02202348.1:0-12039 GCA_003687565.2 Craspedacusta sowerbii
CGCTGGCTGAACTGGGAGGGCGTGGAGCAGCGAGTCATATCATGGAATGAATGGTGGAGGATGAGCCCTTTCCATCTACAGTTTCTCCTTCAGTGTTCGTATGATGTCGCTTCGTCTCCCGAAAATCTCAATGATTAGAAGCCACGGGATAGTCCCGCAAGTGGGCTTTGTGGAAACTACGGGAACCTCAGGCGTCTGCTCTCAGGATGCAAGAACGCTCTAGCATCAGGATGGTATACATTCAGGCGCAATCTTGTCCTGGAGGTGGCACAGATGCCAGCGTAGGACGCCTATATACCAGCGCGCCGGAAAAATGAAATCTGTTTTGTGCGAGAAGGTGCTGCTCCAGCTGCAAAAGGAAGGGCAGTGAAGTTGAAAAATCAGAGAAGGCGGGCAATGTCAGTCGACAGTTTTCTGCCTTGTCGTTTCAACTTGTCGTCGCAGCGACCTGACCTGGTGTTCATCGATAAAGAAGCGAAGGCACGTCGTGTTGGGTGAACTGACGGTTGCTTTTGAGGAAGAGATCGACGAAGCTCATCAGCGAAAGTTACTGCGCTACTAAGATCTTTCCGGTGGCATTAAATGGATTGGCGTCACATGTGATTTATTAGCTTTTGAGTTGGGCTGCAGAGGTTTCCGGGTGCTTCATAGAGAAGTTGTTTACAGCAGTTGGCGTTAAGGATATCCATCAAGTCGTAAAGCTGGCTAGTGACAAGGCGGTCGAAGGAAGGATACTGAGCATAATAGACCGAAATCCTAGTGAAGCACGGCGCTCAGTATAAAGGAGGTGCGAGTTCGACCAAAAAGATTCAAAGCGGATTAAAGAAAGCTGAAATCCTAGTGAAGCAGGGCGCTCAGCTGACGATCATACCAGTTTAGCGTGCACATATGTGCGTATTTATAAATATCTCTCTCTCTCATCGAATAAGTAAAATTTCCGAATCGGTATTGGCAGCAAGCGATCGTAGCAACCATAAAATGTAATTATCTCAGTAGGGATACTTAAACCAATCATGGTAAGTCGCAAGGCATTCTCTTACTCTTGGGTAACTCTTGGGCATATACATATACACTCTGTACTTCCTTTAGCGTGCTTCGGCTGCCCCGAGCTGAATCGTTGCTGTCGGCTGGATATTTTCGGACACTGCATAGAGTGCTCATCATGGAAGAAATGCTGCTGGAAGAACATCAACCCACTCTGCATCTCGAAACACGACGGCTGCCATGTGATCAGAACTCTAGCTGAGAAAGAGCTTGCATCAAAAGAGGTGAGACCTTATTAGCGCGCTATCAGGCCGCATGAAGGTTATTCTATCAACGTAAATCATGTGTTATGATAGTTCTATGTACTTTTTTTTAATGAATGGTGCGCTGTTGAAGGTTATGTAACGCCGACTAATTGCTAGGACAGCCTTCATCAATTTTGGTATCAGAGTTGCATTGTCTCTAACAGATTTTAAGTGCAAAACCGCCTGTGAGATCAAATCACAACGTACGCTGGGTTCATCTAGGCTGCAATTCTTCAACAACGAATACTGCTTGACAACTCGGAGCAGCGCACTATAACAGCGGTGGAGCAGTATGGTAAGCAGAAGGCTGTGCTCGAAGCTGCGATCAGCGCTAAGCAGGCGGTTGGCGAAGAGGCCTCGCCGGGTCTCAACGCTGCGGATGCGATTCGCAATTACGGTCTCGGAGGAAGTTGGCTAAATATCGACCGCGTTTGCTACAACACCACCATAGAACAGGCGTCCACAGGTTGCTTGGAGTTCCACGTATCAGGTAGGCATCTGAAGCTCTTTTTTTTTATGTAGTCGGCATTCTCGCTATAGTCGTGTTCTCGTAGCTTGCTGCATCGTGCCGCCCCTGTGGAGGCAGACTTTCTGTCAACACGCGGGTTTTGTCCGTCTCGCTCGCGTGAGATAAGTTTCGGGTAGTCCTTGATGCTGGCTGCTTAGCAACGAAGCGCCTATTCAACATCATGGATTCACCATTAGTGCTTGGTGTAAAAAAATTCGATGATTGCTGAAGACTTTCCGCCCTGGTCGTGCGATTTCGTGAGCGCGTTTAGGTTGGTCAGAAAAGTTTTGAGTTAAATACAACAATTGAGTGAAAGAGTCATCTTTTTTTCCTGACGATGTTTATGGGGTTTACGTTTGGTAAGCAGCTCGTAAGCAGGCGTACTTGCGGTAGACGGGCTTTTGAGATTCACCAGCTGTCGGATAATTAGACTTTGCCAGAGGAGAACGGTGAAAACCATTTCAAAAAACAATAATCTTTCTTCAGGGAAATTCTTTGGTTCCGAGGAGCGCGTGAAAATCGTGAGCTGCTTAAAGGATGACCTAGTTGCAGAATTGACAGAGTCTCTAGCCAACTACATCTTCCCAAATATCGTCGAAACTTCTACTGACCAAGTTGACGAGGTTTCTACGGAGATGAATCAAATAACGAACCAGGCTTTATTAACGGCGCTAGCCGTTCAGCCCCATAGTTTACCTGGTTCTAACACTTCTCAGGAGCATCCTAGTGCAGGGGAAGAGTTCGTTTTCCATGCACATAGCAATGACGTCCAAGCTCCTCTACTTGCCGAAATGGAGGCGGGAAATTTAACGAGCCCGCCTGCTTGGTCAGGATTCGAGTCAGGATCGGGGATACCGCCAGCAGAGAGCGGTACCGGTGATTTTACTCTATCAGAATCCGGTCTTGGTGTAGCATCCATCGGTAACAGCAGCTTTGGAAACCAAAAAGCCGTCCAAGATCTTTCGAAAATAGTTTCGGAAGAAGAATCTTCAGGTTATCAAGAAATTCGGCAAGACGATACAGACAAGGCAGATAAATTAGCTGACGAAATTGTAGAAGACGAAACGGAAGAGCTTGAAAATGTCAAAAAGCCTAGTAAGTGATTCATATTACCGAATATAGCAAGAGTGATTAGCAACCGTTGCTTTCAGATGATCTTACCTAGTTAGGCTAAGTCTTTCAATAAAGATTTTAAGATTAGCTGATACCATAACTTTGTTTCCACGTTGAAACAGGTGACCTGCGGAACGAAACAGCAAACCCAGTGCAGGATCGAGTCGTGGCGAGGGAGGACGAAAACAGCGTGGACGATGACGCTGAGGCTATAGTGGTCGAGAGTGGATCTCCATCCACCAACATCCCCTCTCTAACAAATCGTGCGCTTCATCGAAGTAAACGAGACATAAGCGAAGTTTCCCACAGCAGGCAGCGGGCGTTACACGGGAAGGCATCAGGAATGCTGTTCACACATCCATTCTGGAACTTCGAACATGGTCGAAAGACTAACACTCGTCGCTCGCATACACCAGCCAAGCCGCAACAGCAGAAGTTCATGGCAGGAATGATTCACAAGCGCTGGAAAATTCCAGGTAGGAGAAAACGTCGCGCACCCGTGCACTTTGCATATCTTAAAAGTAGTAATATACTACTAAGTACTATATACGCTATTTTTAATATTAAAATATGCGCATTGCAAAGTCTATCGCCTTCAAATAAATATTTATGTTTAGACACGTTATAATTACTCTCTTTAAATTTGATCTGTTAACTTTGCTTATGAAGTAAAGCGCTCTTCCCTTTCTGATTCGTACTTCTCACCGTTGGGCCAATTTCGAAAGCGGCAATTAGCGTTAGGAACAAAATTTTTTCAATGTCCCTCATCATATCAAGTGGCTGGTTTGAAGATCTCTTCGGATTCATGAAGCAAGCACAAGAAATTGGTTAAATCAATTTTAACTATTCGGCGACTTAAAGAATCCTTATATTCGTCCAGATAAGATTGATAAGGTGAAAAAGAGCTTTATCTACTGTGCGGTATGATGAGCGATCTTCATTCCGATTATTATAACGGGTAGGATTTCCGCACTTACAGACAACCCAGTCGGCCGATGTCACATCTTCCATCAGCTCATCGCAATATGCAAGGATATGGCAGAGACGCTCGTTGTTTTGGACAAGGCTCTCAATGCGAGTCGAGAGAAGTTTTTGGAGGAAGACAAGCACGTATCTGACGAGGTCAAGGAAAGCTCGAACTTCTTGAGTGATTCAGGTGAGGCTTCTACACCATTTCAGCAAAAGAAACTGCAGCGCTTTTTTAATGCATTCTGGGGCTGTTTCAAACCGACCGTCTGTTGAGTCCGAAGTTTAAACCAGGTCAATGGCATTATTTATTAGTTTCTTCTGCTAGAAAGCAGCTCTTACAGCTTCAAAAATCCGCTTCTTCGTAGCTCGTCCAGATGCCTTACAAAAAAAAACTTTTCTTAGCCGTCTGTAAGGAAGATAACAAACAAGGATTTAATGCACCTCAAATGGCTTCTCATTAGTTAGCCAAGCTTTTTTTTTCTTGATCAACACTTTCAATTTTAGCGAATCGAGTCAACATCAGCAGCTCCACGTTCGGCGAAATTTTCAAGACGCTGGATGTTGTCAAGGAAGGTAAGTCAATCAAAGTGAAAAACAAACCATGTTGCTTATATTTTCCATTGCGAGATGATTATTTTAAAAGCGGGTAGAGATGTGCCCTATACTTGAGCGTGCCTATACCTTCAGGCGTAAACATTTGGTCAAAGCGAAGCGCAAGTGAATTCGACTGGCAAAACACAGCCGGAGTGCAAACATGGCTTACGGCCATGGACTTACGGATTCAGCAGCTTGGCGGGTTTGGTGTTTACAGATTTCTGGAGAATCTTTTCCAAGCGTTTGAGGCGCTTTTCGAAGTTCTTACCTACTCAGATAATACAGCTCAGGATGCGCTATCATTGCTACAGAGAATAAGAAGAATATCTGTGGTGAGAGTTTTTTTCAGCTACTTTATATGGACATCGTGTTTGACGTCACACAAATCATGCAAGTGACCAAGTCTTACACACAGTCGTGAGCCTGTCGGGAAAAACGCATTCAGGTATCCTTCAGGGTAGAAATAATTCTTCCTCACTACGCACGCGTATTATTATCAGTCTGCCATTTCTATATCACTGGGGCCCCAGGTAGAGATACTCCATTATTGATAGGCGGACTTAACACCTTCCTCTATCAGGGGGTTCATTCTAGACACAAGATTTTTAGTGGAGTTAGGTACAGATTAAACAAAGGGCGACCAGAAAATCCAAGCCAGGGCAGATGGGCGCGCAACTTTTAACTCTAATTAACAACTTGTTTGAAGCTTAGGACGCTTTACTTTGCGAAACACCGATCCACTGCCCTGAAGGATCACTCGCGAAACGCCTTGACACACAAAGCAACAATCAAACTAACTCTTGACTCTAATTTCATTTGCAGAGCTTCGACAAAATTTTCAAAGATAAACTGCCGGTATCGGAAGCAAGACCACACGCAAACGATGTACTTCAGGAACTCGGACAACTCAGAAAGGAAAGCATATTCTGCTAAATCAGATACATCACGGCGATTGCGAATCCGGCTACGGACGTTGGGTAACTTCATTCTCGCGGATGGAATACTACGTCTATTTACACACATCACCTCGGTCACAGCTGTCACGACAGAAAACCCATTTTATGGCAAATAGAACATCTCGAAACAGCACTTGCAATACGTAGAGAAAATCTAGCACAGCCCATAAAAGGACTTCGCATCACTCGCATAGAGAAAGATACTAATTAAAAAGGGCTCGAAACGAGCTCTCGATCGCATGATTTTGGTTGAAGAGGGGGTTTTCTACTAGAAACCAAAAAGATAGCTATTGCTAGCTTTTGCTTTCCGCGTAGCAGCTGTAACAAAGACGATTTTTTTTGCTGGATCATCAACGGTAAAACGATCGACAATAAGAAATGATAAGTGCAGATCCTCTCCAAATTGTTTCATAACTCTTTCCCATAAACCTCAACTTATATACTTAGCTTTGCAGTGGTGGAAAATACGTTTCTCGTGGATGTCAGGCTCCTGAAGGTGAGCATTTTATCAGCAATGTAACGCTGAATGTATATATTCTAGAATAACATATGCCATACTTAATGAAGTGACTTTTTACGAAAACTGTGGGTTTTTTTTTGCTATCATATGCCTCTAAATTACTAAACCCTAATTTAGTACGTAGTAGCACCAAGGAGCAACGAGAAGTGGTCTATGAAAATCAGCAAACAAGCAAAACGCGATGGTTGCCCACAAGGCGTCTCATATAGTCAAGTCTCGACCGACCCCTAAAGTAAAGATCTGCGTAGTTAACGAAACGCTAGGGGGTTGGTGTGAACTACCTCAAGCCGCGTGAAAATACAACGAAACTTTACACAGACTATGTCATGTACTAACGATGAAGCGGCAAGCAGCGCTGCGTCGAGAACGGTACTTGGCACTGGGTGAGCTACTTTTTCGATTATTGCGCTGGACTGGGAGCAAAAAGCTCATCTGAGTTCTGGTCCATGTTGAAGTTCAACCCAAGCTGCTGCAAGAAGTCCGCAACCTCGTTCCGCGAGGAGAAGTCATGCGGTTCATGGTGTTTGTAAAGGGACTCTCGAAAAGGCTGCAAGTTACCAACCTGACCAAGAAGATCTTGGTCAAAGAAGTCTCCTCTAGGATCGATGGCTACGTTACTGGCCAGTCCGGCAGCATCAGCACCACTCATCATATGAAGCTCGTTGTCGTCTTGATGCGAGGTGAGCTTGCGCTTCTTGGCAAAAATTTTGTACGGATCTGTTCAGCAAACAAACAAACACAGTTAATACGTTAACCAAGAGCTAACAAGAAAAAGGCATTGAAATGCATTTAAACAAAGCAGAATATACCAAGTTCGCAATACAGATATACTGCTACGTTACAACAAACCTGCACTTACACACAACGGAGGAATATATACGCCGATGTAAACGTCCACTCTCACATGGCAACACAATCACGCGCAATCGAAACTTGAGCTACACAGCACATCGCATGATAATGTCACGAGGGAACCTAGCTTTCGAAATTCGCCTCAAGGTTACTCACAAGCCCATGATTGGCTAGCACAGATCATATTGACCATATGACAAAAAGAACAAATCTAGTTTCCTCACAGCTGTATCGGCTGCCAACATGTAGCGCGGAGGTTTAGAAAAATATTTTACAACTTTAAACTCGCTCAAGCTATTTAACCTGCAGCTACCTGCATTAACACAAAAGGCAGCCGATAACAGCTACCTTAGCACCCGTCGTGCTTACTAGAATTTCAATCACAAGTATAAGTAAGCCAAGACTATAGTCCTTCTTCTAGCAGATGAGACTAGACACCTCGCTTATGATCGGACTAATAACAGTTAATCGGCGATCGCCTCTCGCACACAGTGATTTAGTCGTCGAAGTAGTCGTTTCTTAACGACTGCGGAAATAGCTCGACACAGTTGGCTTTCGCCTAGAAATGACTTAAAGAGCGTGTGTGCCTGATGCATGCGCAAAGGCAGACCATGAACGTGAAAAATGAGCCCGAAGGCAACATTACCAAAGTCCGTCGCCTTGTACGTGAAATTCATAGGTGCCGACACACAGTTCAAATCAGTGCTGCGTTGCAGCTGCATCTGCACAGTTACGTCATGGGTCAAGTACTTCTCTTTATAGGGAGGCGTTCGCATTATAATGGCCACCTATAGCAGAAAGACAAATTGCATCAATCATACCAAGCAACTGCTCTCTCGAGCTGTTCTCTTACACAACGTAAACATGAGCAGCACAGCGCGTGGGCAATCACGACAGCAGGATATTTCGTTTACTATGGGTTGGAACCCATAATCGGAAGGATTCCTACCTGGTCAGCAACACAACAAAACAAAAAGACAAACAAACCAGGGGCACGGAAACTTATAAACAAAGTAAGTAATTCCTTTGGGGCGTTAGGCAAACAATTCCATCTCTACAGCTCTGTGGTTTAAAGTCACTCCAAAGGATCCCGATTATTACCTTCGCGACATGAACGCATGCGCCCCACTAAGGTCACATAAAAACGCACTTACTTGCTTATATACGTCATTTTTTGCAAATACACCAAAGTCTTCCCAAATCACTTTTCCTATGAAAATATAAGCAATTACTTCATGTGAAACGAAAAGCCGAGGATCAAGACCCAGTTGCAAAGAAATGCTACTCGCGGCACGACTAGTCATGAGTTTCACTTCCTAGTTGCTCTCTTTCACTCTCTCCCTCTCTCTCATTCTATATCTCCCTCATTCTCTCTCTCTCTCTCTCTCTCTCTCTCTCTCTCTCTCTTACGCAATCATTCTTTGTTTCTCTCTGTCTCGCTCTCTCTCTTGCTCTCTTTCTCTTTCCCTCTCTCTCGCTCTTAATATCTCTTTCTCTCGACATCTCCTTCTCTCTCCGTACGGCTTTCAGTAACTCTGCGCAACTCTGCGTTCTTCTGGGTAATTTCAAACCTATCTAGAGATTGCTCTACATTGTCCTTCCGCTGCTTTCTCGGTTCCCTCATAAAAAAACACGTCGAGCGTTTACATATCTTACCATTTTCCTCTTGGTAAAAACGCACGCGGATATCGTCTGAATAAAACAATAAAAAATTATATGCTTACCAAAAAGCTTATCGGAGAAAGATGCGTCAAATCAGATACTGCCATGCAATAGAAACAATTGCGTCAAGCAAGCAAGCCAAAAGTTTTCGGTCGGAATTTACATCTTGATCATGTACTTGCGTTACCAGGGCGGTCGGGGTTTCAAAAAGCATTTTGCGCATGAGAAATTTTTCAACAAAGTTTATTTCTCCAGCATTGCTGATTAGAAACCAGGCAACGGACGAAGATCAATTACGCTAGGAGAACGCCTCGAAGCACTTCACTGTTTAAATTGCAGCTAAAAGACTCGAACGGTAAACCATTAATTGCGGCATCGGATCGATTAGGCTCGATTAAGTCTTTAAAAACATGCTACTGCGAGGAAAAGTAAAGAAACACCGCTTCTGGATCATGCAAACAGAAAGATTAGTAATCTTACCTTTCGAAAGCTTATCGCTAAGAATGATGACTTCCTGTCCACCTTCAGCCTTGCTGCTGACCCTGCTCAACTTAGATATCTTAAGAACTGCACCATCAGGGGTCTCTGGGCAAAGAAAAGCCAAACAAATACACTACGTTCTCGAAGCTGACCGGAGTTGATAAGCCACAAAATACTTCTCGAGCGAGGAAAGCAATCGCAAATGACTTTCATTAATAAAATAGCGCACGATCACAGCTTTTGCCATCGCTTTTTGCGCAAAGCGACGTTGGTCCATCAATTTGCTATAGATGCTACGATTCACAAACAAGCACTTAATTTGGGCAATTGTCTCATTAATTCTTTTCTAATACTCGGCAGTAGGAAGAGGTACTAAATAACACTTGGCTTGTAATTCTGAAATATAAATTTGTATCCTTGAGCAGATCAGTTAATCTGGCACGTTAGAGCCAACGCAAGGTAAGGAGCCATCGCCAAAATCAACAGTTTATATCTCAAGAATGAGTGATGTTGGCATGTCATCGAAAGATCATCATCTTTGCAGTCAAACGTAAACAAAAATTTAGCGAGTTCTGGGAATAAATTTCTATTGAGAATTTGCACTTGTGGAAATAATTTGAAACCAGATCTTGGAAACTACTTTGGTGAGTGATAAAGCCTTCGTAGTACCGCGTTACGAGCCAAAGCCATTCAAGAAATCTATATGCTAGGTGGCAATAAACTGAAGAAGAGATTCATGAGGGCTTACATGTCAAAAAAGCGCCGAACAAGGTCCCTAGATATGTCGCCGAGTGCGACAGAAATATTTTGAGCTTCCAAGCCGTCAGTCGTCTCACTTCTGCACAAACAAAACAGCATATACGCAACCCGGCTAAAAAAAAAAGGCTAAACTTACTTGCATCGATTATTGAGTCAGAGTAAACCTTTGGCAAGACTTTCGTTACTTGCTTGTTTGCATCAAAAAGGATTGCCTGGAAACACAGTCGGACAGACTTCATGTTGACGCTTTCCTTTCTAGCGCTGACTTCCTGGCTCACTTGTCGCTTCTGCTCCTCTAAAATCCATAAAAACTTTACATCAATAAATTTCCTCAGGAGTGCAAGACAGAACTTATTTGGTATGCAATCTTCTATTTTAAACTGAAATAGGAAAATACCTCACATACTATGCAGGCTCGCATTTTATTGTTTATAATTGTCTTTGTAAAGGCGATGAACCCACCAGACAAAGGGAGTGGCGGAATCTTGTTCTCGTTCAGACTTTGTGTAATAAGCTTGAGAGCGTGCTTATCTGCGGTCGTCAATGCAGCTCCACCAGCATGTCTCTCGAGCGTTTGCAAGCAAGCATCGAGCGCACGCTGCTGCAACACACGCTGCTCCACTGCCCATGTCAGATTCTCCAGACGAACATGTAATATGGACAGATTGCTAAACCTGAAGAAACCAACCATGCGAAACATCAAAGATTATTAATGTCCTCTTACGCGCATGCCTTGGGAGATGCCATAAGGCGCAGATCAAGGCACGACGTACAGAGAAGAAAAAACATGTTCCCATTTCGACACCCATCACGACATGCAGTCGAGGCTAGTTTATAAAACTTCAACCACAATCCAACAGCAAGCCAAGAAACAGCACTGCACAACCATCATAAGTATCAGTGCGTTCGCATATGTTTACGATTCGACTTACGCTATCGGTTGCGGGCTCATTATGTCGACGATGTGGTAGCCAGGCATGGTGTTTTTGTTGACGATAAGCACATGCGGATGAAGGGAAGCAGGGTCAGCGTCAGTTACTACCGTCACTATGATCTTTGCAGGACCTTGATGATGTTGGATCTATAGAAAAATGAAAATTGGTGCAATGCTTCACAGTCTCGTGAACTTATCCTACGACATAAAATCACGGAAACTCATAAGTATAGCCCAAGAGCTAGTTTCGTGAGCAAATTTCAACCCCACTAAGGTTCAGGCGAACAAACTCCATACTGAAATTCCAAATGAACATTAAAAAAAAAAAAAACAATCGAAAGTAGGGGCTTTCATATTAACCGAGATAAGCACTCAAACATGCCAATGATGACAGTATCAAGAAAATAGCTAAATAGCGAAGACACGGAAAGAAACACAATGCAACGGCCAGCATCAGCTGTGCGCCACTAGTGTTGAAGATTTTCATATATCGGCAAAGGAATAGAATAGAGATTCGCGAAAACATTCACTCTAGTGTACAGCTTGCACCCCAAATTACCGCCTCGCCCCCAACACAAAGAGAGCGCGTGACGCAAAGCATCCGATCGCCATTTCGTCGCCTAATCAACAGCAGACAACTTGAATCTGGTCAAGCACGTTTGCTAGCAACAATCGCGTGGCAGATCCTCAAGTTCATGCGAATCCTGACCTAGCGTCGATTGAAGGAAGGCGCTTGCCTCTGCTTGAAGGAGAGGCTTTTGCAGTAAGCGCTGCGATGCTGTGGCAGCCTGCAAAAAGAGGCTTCACTGGGTTTTCTTGTTCGTTGCCGTAGGGAGGTCTACGCCCCAACCTTTCGCTTCGGCGAAACGTAGTTCCAGCTTTTTGCCGCAGCTCCATGCGTGCATAATCATCAACTTTTATTTTAAAAGTTAAAAAGTAGAATAAACATAACATATAACAATCAAACTAATCTTAAAATAGCGGCTAATGTTACTTCCGAAAAAAAAAAAATAGGAAAACAGGCCAGAATAAAGGATAGGATGCGGCGCTTCATCAACTGCACAGAAAACTCGTCAACTCGATAAGTCATGTTGCTCTTGGCATCAACGATGACTACTGTTTAAGACTATTAATAATGGACGGCAGGGTTGGAAAAAAATCATGATTTAAATAAAAAAATCAAAAAAATCAGATTTTTTTGATTTAAATCGGAATTTTTTTATTTAAATCCAATTTTTTTGATTTAAATCAGATTTTTTGAAAAATCTGATTATTTTTTCTATTCCCAAAATTTAGTGAGCACAGGGTGCTTAACTAGTAATTTAACTGTAATAATGCGTGGGGTATTGGCCAAGCTTTGAGTTTATCTAACTATATAAGTGTAGCAGACAGCAGAATCGGTT
>QQSS02202359.1:0-12039 GCA_003687565.2 Craspedacusta sowerbii
GTATGTATGTATGTATGTATGTATGTATGTATGTATGTATGTATGTATGTATGTATGTATGTGTGTATGTATGTATATCTATCGCCATGCACAAATGCCTTTTTGAAGTAATGAACCATTTGTTTGCCAATCGCAGCTTGGATATTTGCTATAAATTACGAAAGCCTGCTCTTCGACGATTTGTTTATTCACAAGAATCACTCAAGCGAGGTCAGGCCGGTGATGGACAAGAATAGACCAGTTCAAGTTCAAATGAACATAGCTTACGTTCAGCTCGTGGAACTAGTAAGTTGCAGATTTATTTCCTATTCTCTGCCCCAGATACTGTGTTAGTTTACAATACATGTCTTGTGTTTGTTAAATGTTGTTTTCATGATGAAATGGGTTATCGTTCAGATCTGACCAACCTATATACTGGGACTACGAGCGACCTTATCACTCGAGTTTATAGCTCAATATCTTATTATTGTTATGTTATATATCTATAATGTCTATGATCTAATTACCTGTTACCTCCACCATCTTAACGGCGACATTTAAGTTTAAGAAATCGTCAAGCTTCCTGCTTATAATCGCAATAAAATATATACCAAGAATAGTGGGTATTTTGAGTTGGCAGCTTGCATTGGTAGATATTTGTAACTTTGTCCCGTCGCTTTAGGACGACAAGGAACAAGCACTGAAGAGCAATATCTGGATTCGTCTTGTGAGTAAAATTTTTCCACACGTATTTGTTGCCATCACGCTAAAGAGCACACTAAAAAGAGCGCTATTGAAGACATGTTTTAATAGAGCTACACGAGTACTGCTCCTTAATATACAAGTGTCTCTAAACGAGCAATAAAAACGCAGGCACGCATGCTTGATGCGCGTATGTTTGATATGTTGCATCTACGTGGTTGATGTATTTGACTGCGTATGCTTCATATTTCATAGGCTACTTCACTTCTATGAAGTGAAAGCTGAACGCATCAAGATTTTGCTAACCTTCACAGATTGAACGCTTTATGAGAAGCAAAAGCATAATCTGTTTAGAGTAACAAAAATAAAAGGAAAATTCTTGTAACATGGAAACTGTCGTGTTAAAAATCCATCCTTGTTAAATTAACACGGTTTCTCAGGCAATCTTAATGGTATCTGAACATGTTTCATTCAGTTTTGGCGCAATGAATTTCTAAAGTGGAAGCCTGAAAATTACGGTGGATTAACCGAATTGACTGTCAGCAAGCATCGAGTCTGGAAACCTGACATTGTTTTGTACAATAGGTACGTGTACGTTTATCCTGACTTGACCTTTGAAGCTTTATGAAAGAGATTATTATAAGGTGACTAGCGGAAGCTCTCGCACCTTGCGAATATTAACATCAGGAACATAGTCTAACGTAATAATGAATGGATAAAACATAAGATTCAGTTCAAGCTCATTCATTATGAACGTGTCCACATTTATAGAGCTGCTGTAATAGAAGATTGAGGTCGTTTGCGTTTGCTAATTATCAATTCGATTGCGTGGCTAACATATTAAATAAATCAATCTAATTTCGCTCGTGGATGAACCAGAAGTATTTGAAGTTGTTGTTCATCTAATATTGTGCACTTCATTAGATTTGTGATTAATCGCGAATGATTTAGGTGATTTGAAAATGTAATTTCCTTCCAGATTCACAAACACGCTTAGCGACAGCTTCATCATCCTGCGTAAACAGCGTTTACCTGTTACAAGCTTTCTTCAAGCTACAAGCTCTTTCATAGTATGTGAACATCGGTTGCATGTCTCATGCTTTTGCTTATAGACAGGCGCAGTGGAGGCATCCTCCGACAGATCCAGGGCCATCATTTCAGTGATTTGGGATGACGCTCACTGCCCAGATGTTTTTCCGTTTCAGTGCCGATCCAAACCTCAGTGGGCAACTGGACCAGTACAAGACACGAATCATTCTTCGCCATGATGGCCTGAACAGCTGGTACATCCCCACGATCGTCATCTCCGGTTGCAGCATCAACGTCCGCTACTTCCCATTCGACTACCAACGTTGTCAACTAAAGTTTGGATCATGGTCGTACTTGAGTCAGCAACTTAACCTGTCGACGACCATGTCGCGGTTGGACACGGACTTTTATCTGCCAAGCTCGCAATTCTGGCTGGTGAATCACTCTGCTGTAACAAACGTGGTTAAGTACAGGTAGAGCTTCGCTCATCTTATGAATTTTAAATCATTGAAAGCAGAGATGGGACTTATCAAATCAACCCGACATGTCGTAGAATGACGTTTCATTCATCGTGTTTTTAAGCAAACTTTTTAGAATAACCATTAAGATTAAAAAGTCAGTATTTCTTGGAGCAGTAAACAGCTTTTCCGCGTACTTCGAATGAGCGTTTCGGTGGGTAAGGTTCATTGACAGGTCGTGAATGATCGTTGATCAGATCTCGTGGTCAAGTGTCAGAATATCTTCTTAAATTGGTTTATGCTGGTTGGTTTCCAGCAACACCAAATGACGTTCCATTTCTTTCATTATCTGCGTTATCCGTGCGTGCAATGATGCCATAGTACCAGTCACTGATGTGTGTCTATATGGGAATGCTCTTGTCAGCTCCGGGGCAGGGTTGCGTTAGGCCTGCGGGGTAATCAACAGACAACTGCAGTTTTTATTTTCCAGCATTTGAGTCTTCACACTCAAATATTTCTGTCTGGTCTATCCTTTTCTTTAGCTGCTGCCCTGATCCTTACATCGATGTTACATACAGTCTGACCTTAAAACGACAACCTGGTTTCTACGTCTACAACGTCATCATGCCCAGTCTCGTGATAACTTTCTTTGCTCTGGTCATCTTCGCTTTCCCGCATGCTACTGGTGAGCGCATGGGGCTGGCCATCCAGTGCTTCTTAACGACCTCGATCTTGACCATGATGATTTCCGATCTCTTGCCGATCGACTCGAGCGTTACACCTCTGCTCGGATCGTTTATGTTGAGCAGTATGGCACTCATGACATTATCTATTTGTGAGTAAATCACCTTGATAAAGTTTACTTGTAAATGCTACAGACATGCAAAAGCTGCAGCTAGTGTAACGCCACTCAGGTTCTGGTTGTGAGACAGTGTGAGAAAAGGATGTATCGGGCCACACACAATCAAGCAATGCATGCATACATTCTCTTGTTTGGAAAATAATTTTTGCAGAAAGACGTCTTCCAAGATTTGCATATACGGTCTGATTATCAAAAGCAATTATACATAGTCAGTGGTCGGTGGTGGTGACTCTCCAGAAAATACGACGGACTTCATAAAATTCTACTGCCTTGACATCCGCTAGAAACTCAAACTCGCATGAGAAGATAAGAAACAGCTGAACTATTGACCCGAAACAAACGCGTTTCCTCCATCGACTCTCTGTTTACTTACTCACATTTTGTCTGCTATAATTGTAGTTGCATGTGTTCTATGTTTCGCTGCAGTTCTATCTTCTTTTTAGTTTGCAATACTGCGGTGTTTAACTTGATGCGTACCACACCGATGCCCGGCTGGCTGCATGATCTCGCCTTCGATCGAATCGCACCTCTGGTGATGTGGAAATCTTGCCTTGCTCACTGGAAGAAGAGGGGCTCATGTCGCCCTTCTGCAATCTGCGAAGGTGTATATGCGGCTCTTATTCACAAGCAGCAGAGAGAAGCTGATGCAGATGAGAAGAAAGCTGAAGAAGAGGATAGATTCTACGCAAACCATGAGAATTTGAACGAGTTCACGTCTAGGTTGGAACCGAGTTTTGATGACATGCCCGACGAATCAGACCTTCGCTCGTCGGTGGCTTCCGATGAAAAGATGCCAAGAACCGGAAGCAGCCTCCCTGACTCGACTGCTGGCAAGGCCGCCGCAGAGTATGTGAATGACATGATTGCTTCTCTGAAATTGAGTGAATACGCTTGCAACGACGAGGTCCTGATGGGAATAACAAAAAATTCTATTGATATAAAAAACGTCTCTTACCTGAAACAAATAATCGAAGATGAGACGGTTGATCAAAACACCGCAGATTTTTGGAGGTGCTTCGCGCAAACTCTTGACCGACTGCTTTTTCTCGGCTTCTTGTTCGGTTTGGTCTTCGTAACGGTTGCCTTGTTCTTGGTGGTCCCCCTCAGAGTCGATGTGGGATTATAGCAGAGGACAGGAAGAATAATCATTGCTTCGGCGAATCAGTGAGTTTCTTGTTGGACTATAGGAGCACAATTTTTTTAAATGTAGGAATAGGAGGTACAGGAGAAATTTATTTGTCAATTCTCTGGCATTCAAAATAACAGCAACTGAGAAAAGAAGGAACGCGATATTGTATTGAATGTATTAATGTTGAGCGTTTAGCTTGGAGTAAGTGGAATAACGGAACTCCGATGAAGAACTTTACGCTTTATTTCTCCAGACCATGATTATATAGTCAACCAGACATTTACTGTCTTGAGATCCGACCAAAGCGTGTCTTGTTTATAAACATTGGCGGAGCAGTTTTTGCTGTGCAAAGCAATTCTAATAATTATTTTGCATGAAGTTTTGGGC
Source organism: Craspedacusta sowerbii (assembly GCA_003687565.2). Classification (NCBI taxonomy): domain Eukaryota; kingdom Metazoa; phylum Cnidaria; class Hydrozoa; order Limnomedusae; family Olindiidae; genus Craspedacusta; species Craspedacusta sowerbii. The sequence continues at coordinate 4,547 of QQSS02202359.1, forward strand.
AAAATCTACCTTTTTAACGTCTTTGTCCTGGTGAGGTTGATTTAATACATCTAACATTTCAGGTTAGGGCGAAAATTGCAGTTATCAGTAGAGTCATTACCGTTGCAGGCAGGGCAATTACTGCTATATCTTATGCCATCTTTTAACAGTTGAATCTAGTTTAAACACTCCACTATATTCAGTTATACTAATCCATCAGTTAGACAAGCGATTGATGCACGAGGTTATAAATTTGCTCGAGTGACCATTTTTACGCTTATGGGAATTTGGGCTGATTCATCCCTACAATTAAATATGTAAACGAATAAATCTAACTGTTACGCATTGATCCTAATCCACGTCTTGAACACTTGAATATACAAGTGCTTTTAGTAGAAATAGCTCGCTAGTTATGGGAAGCATGGTAATTTTCATCATATAAGTCAACCGACTACTTCGACTACACAGTTCTATCAAGGTGGCAATTAGTTGACGAATGAACCAATCTGTGCTTAGCATGTCGAACTTCTGAGGTCTACGGATTCAACGCAGCCGATTTGGGATGGGAGCGACTATGAAATGTTAGGCAACCATGCATCAGGAATAAGGAGTTCATGTAACTCAGATTCAGCGGACTGGGCGAACTCGTGGGGATGGATTTCACCATGGTTGAAAGCTTTTCTTACGAACAATGGAAATAGAAAGGCAAAATTTCACAAAGAACAGTACCATACTAGGCCAAGCTACTACGGAGGCCCTTAACATTCTTCGGATCGGACCTGATTGCATCTGTAAATAACTTGTTGTTTTTCCGCGAGAAACCGGGCGAGAACACATCCGATTCTTAAATGTTGAAGGTGTCTCGCAGTCTCTTTTACCATAAAAGTTCAAAGCGACCATCAACTCCTGGAATAAGTTTCGAGTACCCTTCCAATTGGTTGTTCCCCTCGAGGTGTGTCACCTGATGCGATCGGTACAAAGTTCCGTTGTTTTCAACGCGCCATTTTGATCGCCTGCCAATGCTTAGAAGCCACTCTGCCTTTGCCAGAAATGGCGCATGCACTTATGAACGCGTCTCCACCCACTTTCATGAGTTGAAGACCTTGTTATCCTGATGGAGGTAGCCGCCCTCCTGCTTGTCCATGAAGCAGATGATTTGGCGTGGTTGGAAGATCGTCCTCCCCGAAAACATCAGGATGCACCTCGTACCACAAATGTGCAGTGAATAATCACAAAATCTGTCGTGAAAAAGCAGGCTGCGATGCCCACGAAGGGCCCTACCTTCTCCCTGATCGCCAGCATTACAAAGCTCTCGGTGGCGCCTCCACATGGTCAAGAAAGACGGGTTAAGGTCAAACGCTGATAACACCAAAGTTCAGCAGGGGAGACTGGGGCGAGTTGAAACACTCTCCAAGTTTTCGCATTTATCACACTATTGGACCCCAAGACCGTGGAAGTTGATGCGATCATTTTTTACGTCAGTATATCTCTTTCAACAGCCGCGAAGGAATTCTACAGAAAAGCAATTCTCCATACAAATTATGTTATATGGAAAATATTTTAAAAAGTGTTTTAACTGGTCCCGGACCGGGGTGAGTTGAAACACTGTTGCTGCGTGTGATGAGAATATAGCGTGACCTTAAAGATTATCACCCATGTGAGGTAGAGGTAAATCCTTCGTTTAAAATATCAGCCGCCTTAATAAGAAACGCTCAAACAGTGTTGCCACTTCCGAAACATTGCTTGCAGTTGCATTGCCCTGAAATTCTCTCAAGAGAGCGTTTCAAACACTATCGTGAATCATTCACTTCATTCCCAATTTATTCAGATTAACATTACATTATAAGTTTACAATACAGCAGTCCTATGTGCGAGATACAGAAAGACAGTTGTCACAAATATCTCCTTCGGCGCAAAAGTCTTGCACCCAAAGCTTACAGCTACCACACCGGAGCCACTCATCGCCTGGCTTGCTATAAAGTTCCAAGCAGACATTGCAAATAGTCCCAATCTTTACACCTGTTTCATCAACATTCCATATTTGGAAACTCTGGAATTGTAAGTATGCTAAAACTTCCGCAAGTTTGTCATAAAAAGCTCCAACCGTAGTACGATTGAAAGCTGTAGCTCAGGCAAGACTAGTAGCTTTTGGCGAGCAAATTGAAAGTTTTGGATGACGTTTCATAAATCCAGAAAACCATGCTTCAACTGCGATTTCTTTCACTTGCCAATTTGAAGGCATCTCAATACTATTACTTTTTGAACACGCATATGAAAGCTCCCTGACAATTTTTGGAGTTCGTCCGAAATATTTTTCAGCAGGAGCTTTAACATAATTTCTTGATTCCTCCTCCTCCTGATCAGTAAAAACTTGCCCAGGATTTGTATAACTAAAATGAAAGTTTGTCTCTTTCGAGGCATTGGCAAGGAGCATCTTCTTGTTCATGTATCGAGAAAGGGTTACATGACTAACAACATACTCCTTGGCAAGTGACCTAATACTGGCACCTTGCATGAGTCTGTCAATGGATCGAAGCATAACATTGCGGGAGAAATCAGCGTTTGGATCGTCTCTGATATGTTCGTGGCATGGCACCAACTACAAGAAATTTAAACATATGCAAGATAAAAACGTAAGTCTAAACAAAAGGTTTTCTGCAGTCTAATGGGGAAGTGGCTCCATATTTGGATGCGCTTCACTAATCAGAGCTGGCTTTGAATCCTACTGAAAAAAAAAACATATTTTGGAATAACAATCAGGATTTATGCTTTGGTAGAATGATGGCCTTCTTGCATCATTACATTAAGAAGTCAAACATACTGCCAGGAAAACTCTGGTAAGTCAATAACAATTAAGAGCTGTGTATTATAAAAGCATTTCAGAAGCAAAAGCAGAACAGACATAAAGCTATACAAACTAAAAGAAGCTTACCAGTTAGATCTTTTCAGTGGAGCTTGAGTAGGTGTAAATTAAGAAGAAACTGCAGCTAAGCCTTTCCTAGGAACACTAAGCAGCGGGTGGTCGCCGGAACGTTTGAATCGATTATTCAAACGAGTAAAGAAGCTGTGACCATGAGCAGACCCATGGGTGATCGGCGCCATGGCAATAGGACGCCCGACCGTGATGATTGCGATTAACTCAGTCGCCAAGACCAAGTGGTGTTTCAACTCACCCCGACCTGAAGGCTTGCAGAGAATTCGATTGTTGTTAAATTCCAGATCTTCAAGCGTAAAGTTTTTGGGGCATTCGACCGACTGGATAGCTACTCACTCAAATGAGACCGATTATGTCTGTCCAGGCTACATGCAGAGCAAAAAACTTTTAAATTTTTAGGGCACTCCGAAGCTTACTTTGGACCTTAAAATTCTCATTTTCTGCATTAAAATCACATAGCCAACGAGCGCAGGCTCCTCAATACCATAGTTGTGGGTCATGTTAGTGCCATATTTGACACAGACAATGAGGACTTGGTGTGCTTTTGTTCTTGGAATACTTCGAGTGTTTCAACTCGCCCCTGTTTCAACTCGCTCTTGTCTCCCCTACTGTAGAATCCGGCTTTACAGTACAATTACTTTGCCTGTATATAACGAACATTTTAAATTTTTATTGCTATACATAGATTTCCAATACAAAAACAAGTACACAGCAATAAAAGCGTGAACAACTACCCCTTTGTTTGCCGTAGATTTAGAAGAAGCCGCAGCTGCCGTCAAAAGGATTGCTTGCGATCGGACTCTGGCCAAATGGAGGCCAAGTTTACGTGTTCACCGCCCCGCCAAACCATGTTGAGAGATCCCGCACGACGCTCTGTCGAGCCTCCTCCAAAGATATTGTGGGCAATCCAGAATCCCGCCACATGATCGCAGCGAGCTCCTGTAAAGCCGACGAAGAAATTCAAATGCCACACCAAAAGACGAACACCTAGCATGAATTGATGATTATGCAAGGGATGGCCCAAGGACATACCCGGCGAGGTACGACCGTATTTCCAGGCGCGTAAGGAGCAATCAATCGTTGAGGGATGCTCATGCGCGGGGAGCACGTTGTCGTGGTACCAGCGTCCCTTCGAAAACGGGTATTGATCTTGGCAAGAGAAGGCTATCCGGGAATCGTGGCCTGCAGGAAAAGGCATCGCCCAGACTACTGGCGGTCAGGAATCTACATGACATTGCTCAACCCGTGCTCGCCGGCCCCACCCAAATGGAGACCGAGGATCAGGAGGAACTCCACCTTTCTAGGACACCCTAGAGATGACGGAAACTTTAGTCATTTCGTGGAGCTTCGACTCTACTAACTGGTCAAACCTCCTAGAGGTACAATCCGGGACACGTTGGTGCTTAAGACGGATCTTTGCTATTTTGTCGAGCTTTGTTCCGGAGGTACAGCCATGGCAGGCAGGACAGGTTCTGAAGCAGTACTGGCAAACGTGACAAGGGGTTCCATGCAACCTCGACATTTGCTTCTGTCTACCGAAATAGACGCAGCAATAAAATATACTTGGCAGCATGAAGCATCGCTATCGAGCAGCTGAAGAATCCCAGATGAAAATACGTGCAGGAAGGATCACACTAAAAGTTGGCGCATCCAGCGGATGCGATATGGCGTCTGACTCCTCTATATTGTCAATAAGTCAGCGACCGAAAAACACCCAGAATTTTAAATGCCATCTGCAGGGTCAATGCGTTTCTTCTCGCCTAACTTTTGGCACGTGGAATTTTCGCTCCCTTTCTCGACTGAAGTCCAGTCGTGCCGAGCTACTATGCAGGGAGCATAACCGTCTTTCAGTTGACACCATGGCTGCAACCGAGGCTTGTCTATGTGGGAACGATTGTTGAACAATTGTGGGTGCAGATCTGTGACACTACTGGTAGACACTCTTTTCATCTTTCCTAATCTGCCCAAGAGAACAACGCCTTCAGCGCTGTCGGTTTTATGGTGGCAACTCGCCTGAAAGCGGCTGCCACCACTTTTGAACCTGTTTCCGACCGATTGGCTGTGCTCCATCAAAATTTGTGAATTCCAATATCGCTAGTCGCTTATGCACAGGTGTTTCTTTTGACGACGCCAAAGACGAATTTTACGAGACTCAGGTATACTAGGGTATACTGCGCCATTCCGAGGAACCGAATGACCATCTTAATGAGCAACTTTAACCCTAAAGTTGGTAAAACTAGAGTCGGATGAGCGAAGGAGCTCGGAAACTTTTGCCACGTCTACCTGAACAACAATGTCCTCTTTGACAGCTGTCGTCTGCCGCAACCTATAAATTTGGTGTAGCTTCTAGGTTCCGTCACCACCACAAGACGACCTGGCGCTCGAATGACTCGCGCACATGCAAACTTCTGGACTGCATATTGATCAGTTGGTGCTTTGGCTCTTCTCGTCAGGATGTAACATTGGTTCGCGGAGCTAACTCCGACTCTGTTCACGATCTAGTCGTAGCGAAGCTCGCTGCCAAGCTAAAAGTGCCTCGACCTACCAAACGACCAAAACCACTTAATGTCTCTGGCCTGAAAGCTTATTCGGCTAAGAACGTATTTCAGGCTGAGCTATGCAATAGACTTAGTGCTCTAGCTGTGGATGAAGACTTGAAAGCGTAGTGGAGCAGCACTCGAGACACCATAATAGCTACCGCGCAGTCTATCTGTCTTCCTAAGCAGCCCAAAAGGAAAAAACTGGTACACGACTAAAGCGCTTCAGCTGGTCGATAAGCATAGGAAATTAAAATCGTTGGTGATGAAACGCGATACAACTCTATCTCATATCTCAACCGTGAAATCAGAAGACGGCTGAAGGCAGACATTAAGCATGGTTGGAAAACTTTAAGAATGAGCTTGCACATGCAGCTAATATGAGAAATTTCACGGATCTATTTAAGACGATTCAGAATGTTCTTGGAAATGCTCAGCTGTTAGCGACATCCTACTATATGCTAATGGGGACGTCCTACAGAAAGCGCACAGAACGTAACTGTCGATGGATTTATCTTTTCTGTAAAATCTACAACAGACCAGACCAGCAAGAGCTAGATCTTGAGTTACCCGCTGCTGCCACTTCTGAGATCTATGAAGGCCAGCAATTGTCGTACCGGAATTCAAAAAGAAGGACAAACGCGATGTGAGAACTATCGTGGCATCTGCCACTTACCCATCGCTGGTAAGGTGCTGCTGCTAATAATTCTTAAGAGGATTGGCCGTATCGCGAACTTCATCCGCTCGAGAACCAAGCCTGCGTTTGTGGTGGTCGTAGCGAGTGCTATCAAGTTTTCACTGCAAGAAAAAGTTTTAAAAACGCATGCGTGCAGGCAAACCTTTCATCGCCACGTTCATTGACCTCAGCTTTCGAAAGCGTGCATCTCAACCCAATAAGGAGAGCTCTCGCCCACGACGGCTTCCCGCCAAAGAATATCAACATCCCGCGAAACTACTATGAAGGGACAGCGTCAGAGTCTATAGCGAACTGTCACCAGAGATCACCATCTCAACAGGTGTGCGACAAGGCTGCACTGTATCACCCACTCTTTTCAACGTTGTCATCGACCGGATCATAACGTCCTCTTTGCGCCAGGTTAAAATGTTCGAAGTCGGCGTGAATGCCAGCGTCAATGACCTTGTTTACGCCGACGACATAGCACTTTTTGCTGACGACGATAGTCTATTCAGCAATTACTTGATAACGTGGACGCATGGTCGAGAAAGCTGAGACTTAATATTAGTGCGTCGAAGACGTAGCTTATTTGCGTCGGACTTCTTAATGCTACGATACGACTTAACAACGAAATCCTCGAAATGGTAGACTCATTTATCTATCTCGGCTCACTCATCCAGAACTCTCGTGTCGCAGCCTCCGACGACATTGCAGCGCGTATTGCAAACGCATCATCAGCTTTCGGTAGATTGAGACATCTGGTCTTCAATCGACGCAACGTCTCTTTTTGCACGAAAACGAAAATATACAATACGATTGTTGCACCCACGCTCCTGTACTCCCGCGAAAGCTGGACACTTATGCAGTCGGACATCGATGACCTGGAGATCTTCCAAGTGACGTGCTTACGTACCATTCTCGGCAAATCCATCCTTGACAGAATTCTAAATGATGACCTACGACGGTACTGCTAGACTCAACTTCAATCAGTCTTTCCTTATGGTCTCACCGTCTTGCTGGTTTGGGTTTTGTCTGTCGTATGCAAGATGAACAGCTCCCATTCCATCAGCAAGCATTCAAATTGGAAAATGCCGAAAAATGCGCCAAAAAAAAAAGTGGTCTGGCCATGGGCTCCAGTATCAGACTGGCACTCTGTTTGCAACATAAAAACGGGCTGACATCGTATCTGCAAAGGAAGTAGCGCTAGACGGAAAACAATGGTGTGGCCTTCGACATGATGCCATATGGGCAGCTACGGAGGCATCGTCGATACAGTATCGCCGCAAAGCCAATTGATTGATTGATTGATTGATTGATTGATTGATTGATTGATTGATTGATTGATTGATTGATTGATTGATTGATT
>QQSS02202381.1:0-12037 GCA_003687565.2 Craspedacusta sowerbii
CGGGTCTTTTAAAGGATCGTTGTTTTTAAGTTGATCTTCTACCGATAACCCACGAACAAGAGATCTTTCTTGCAAGCATGCTGTTCAATCGTCTTATTAACTTGCTAAGTGTTTTTATTCATAGGACCGTCAAGCCTTGTGACTAAAGACCAGCTTGCCCTGTGTACGGTCGTAAAAGAAAGACGACTTGCAACTGACCCTGTTAATCTACCCTATTTTTAACAAGTTTTCTTATTGTCAGTGATTTTTATTTGCTTGATGATTCTTTCGGTTTTGAAGTTTGCCGACCGCTAAGCCGTACGCAATACTAGTGGTGCCGTGTCAAATTAAGGTCTTTGTCCTAGACAGGTTGATGCAAACCCGCTAATCAACTTTAGGGTGGGTCTGTTTGCGCATGGTCTGCTTAACAATTGATAAGACCAGAACATTAGAGTGGCAAAATATCTGCTCGGTACGAGCTGGTACGTTTCTTTCACCTTATGTGCCATTCTGCATGGTTATTATTGCATGCTCAGGCTCGAGTTGCTAAAAAAAAACAACGGACTTACCTTTGCTAGGGTAGCAATGCTTACAAATTTTCTCAGTTGATGGATGGTGGATTTGATTATTACCTCTGATGTACACAGCATTTGCGAAGTTAACTTTTATTACAAGTACGTACTGGCTACCTCAGCACTCAAGGAGGTCGTGGTCGCACTTACCAAGATATCCGTTGTACTATAAACAACAACAAGGACGATCTCTATGAGTGAGAGAGTCCTTTATCTACAAGAGAACCTTCATACTACTTTCTTCGACGATCTTAGCTTCATTTACTGACCAACTAGCAGAGGTTCTAGCGTTTGTGAAGCATTTGAAAAGACTTGTTCTTCAATGAGCACGTTCTTGATTTTATTGGCTGGATTAGCTAAGTTTAAGGAATGCCGGCGACTACCCAAGTGGATCCAGCTTTTCAAGGTGTGGGAGTTAAACCGGGAATAGAAGTGTGGCGGATAGAAAAGCTGAAAGTAGTCTTACAAGATCCGAAGCTAACGGGTAAGTTTTACACGGGGGACTCGTACATCGTTTTGGTGACGAGGCAAGTAAAGAACAGACTCGAATGGGACCTTCACTTTTGGTTGGGCGCTGAAACCACACAGGACGAGGCTGGTGTGTGTGCATACAAGACAGTTGAGCTGGATGAGTCGCTAGGTAAGTGGTTTTCTATAGGGGACTTAAATATTTGTTGTTTTTTAGCTGAAGCGAGCGTTGTTTAAGTTACCAGGTCTAAGGAAGCTGTATAATCGACTTACTCCTATGATGCTCTCGTGATAATATGCTCGCAAAGCGTATGAAGCACTCCTTCCAGACTTTCAACATTCAAAGTTGGCTCTTGTGTTTCGAGAGTTTGCACGAATTCGGTTTTCCTGAGTCTGTGGCTCTTGAGACGTATACCTAGCTGCGCATGTAAAATTTAACAGCAAAATGTCCTGTCCCAAGAACCTGCGGCAATCAAGAAAATTGCATAGGCTTGCCTAAAGCTCCTTAATGGAAAGTAAGAGCGGAAATTGATAGCAATGATATAACGATTTTCTGATACAAGTCTGATAGAACATATTCCTTTTCTTATTCCATGTGCTGAGTATAAATGGGAAAATTGTAAGGAAAAACTTCGATCATTTATAAAACGATTGTGTTATATATATTTCTTTGAGCTTATAAATTTCTGTCTGTAAAATAAGACTTGCGAATTACTCTCCCTGTTTTTTCGGAGTGCTATTCAATTCTATTTCATGAGCATTATAGCTTTTTCAGATTTCGCTTCGTTTATTGAGTGAATATCATTTACAGACATATTATAAGATAGTTTTAAATAGCGTCGATTGCCAACTTCGAACAAATTTATCACACAGACAAAGATGATCGCAGTGAAGAACCTTATACAACTCGTCTGATAGTTGTAAACCCAGCGAACATAGCTTAGCACTTCCCGATTTTCCAGCACATTGCTTGAAACATTTTCGAGCTCTATAAAGTGTGCTAAATTATAGTGTATAAATGGTGCAAGTATTCGCGCAGAGCTTATCTATCTGCTTGCAAGGACAGCAAATCATTATTTGCGCGATGTGCTTTTGGACGGAAATGTCATGGCCGCGCCGAAAAATTTGCTTTTAATGAGCGCGAAATTGCGACTGTAAGCTTGTTTGAAAGGCTTTGATAATCAAAGCATCGCTCTAACCTCAAGTCTCAATTGTGTCGCCAACTATGTCATATGGCCATTTTCGCGTCAGTTATGCCAGATCCGACATTAGTTCAAGAGTCAAAAGTCAATGAACGCGAGACGCATCGCTTCAAATAAGCTCCAGACATGACGTTTAGAAACATAGTTGACCATAGTCATTCTAAGCTATGTGTTAGGTTTGGTTTCCATAAGCTTCCATAGAGCAAGCTTCCCAGTCTCCATGACAAAGGGTGTCATCTTTTTTTAAATTATATCGTCGATGTAGGCGTTTTTATATACTGTGCGCCCTAAGCGATATGACACAGTTCAGTTTTACCCGTTTTTTTATTGACTTGTTTAGTATTGATGTATTTATTTATTTATCTATATCTACAGTTATTTATTCGCTAATGCCCGCATTTATTCGTTTATCTACTTATGTATTTAGTACTTAACCATTTATTCGCTTCAATCTATAGACTTCATTTATTTATTAATTCAACTACTTTTTTATTTATTCTTTATTTATTTACTTATCTGTTCATTCATTTTAAAAAATACAAGTCACTTCAATGAGCGTATTAACGATTACGCTTTGCGCAAACAAATAATGTAACATACTAAAAATGCGTCCACCTATTGGCTTGCTTTTTTACTTTTTATTTGGAGAGCATACATGCTGGATGTGACAACAGGAGTGTTATCAATTCTTTTTCAATGAAGAGTTGTTGTTTATGTGCAATGAATGAGCGTCCCTCTCAATGAATCTACTGAAATACCTATTTAGGTGGCTTCCCTGTACAGTATCGTGAAGTTCAGTACCACGAGTCTAAGAAATTTCTGAGCCTCTTCCCGAACGGAATCGAATATTTGAGTGGCGGCGTTGAGTCTGGTTTCGTCAAAGTTAATCGCAACGCTTACACGAAGAGGCTTCTTCATGTCAAAGGAAAGCGGAATATCCGAGTCGAGCAGGTCCCTTTGACGTACAAGTCACTAAACCACGGCGATGTATTTGTTTTGGATGACGGAAGGGTCATATACTGCTGGAACGGCAAGGACTCGAGTAAAAGAGAGCGTGTTAAGGCGACCGAGGTTGCTCGACGTATCAAAGACGAAGAGCGAGGAGGGAAGGCAAAAATCGCCATTGTTGACGCCGGCATTGATAACGACGTAAAATTCTTCAAAGCACTTGGAGACAGTGGCGCCATACAGTCGGCTGAAGAGGGTGGGGATGACTCGGAATACGAGAAGAGGTCGAAAAACGAAATCAAGCTGTATCGAGTATCTGATGCTAGCGGTGAGCTGAAGATTGACTTTGCAGCCAGCCCGCCATTGAAGCAGAGTAGTCTGGACCCTAACGACTGCTTTATTCTTGATGCAGGGGCCACAGGTGTGTTCAGCTGGATCGGAAAGAAATGCACTGCGCAGGAGAAAAAGGCCGCCATGAGCAATGCGATGAAATTCATTCAAGACAAGGGATATCCGGACTACACGCAAGTGACACGCATTGTCCAAGATGGCGAGACACCAATGTTCAAACAGTTTTTCTCGGACTGGAAGGATGAAGGTCAGCAGACTGGCTTGGGCAAAGTAGACTTGAGTAATATTGCTGCCTACGACACTTCGGAATTTGATGTCAACATGTTGCACAAAACAACCCACGCTGCAAAAGAGAAATGTGTCGACGATGGCACAGGCATAGTCAAGGTTTGGCGGGTTGAAAAATTTGACAGAAGGGACGTGCCAGAGAACGAGTATGGAATATTTTACGACGGGGATTGCTACGTTATTCTTTATACTTACAAGGTACGTTTGAAGGAAGAGTATATCATATACTTCTGGCAAGGCAACAAGAGTTCAACAGATGAGAAAGGCGCTTCGGCTCTGATTGCTCAGAGACTTGACGAGCAGTATGGCGGCAAGCCCGTGCAAATTCGAGTCGTGCAAAACAAGGAGCCTGAGCACTTCCTGCGCATGTTTCAAGGAAGGATGATCATCAAGAAAGGGGGCATAGACAGCGGCTTTCGAAAGAGGACAAGAAGTGAAGTCGATTCTCGTAGAGCGGAGGACGGTGTGCAATTGTTTCAAATTCGGGGAACATCGGCAATCAATACGCGAGCTATCGAGGTGACAGCACGTAGCGCCTCGCTTAATTCGAACGACGTGTTTTTGATGAGAACCCCTGAAAAAGCGTTCGTCTGGGAGGGGTCTGGGGCGAGTGAAGACGAAAAAGAGTTTGCTGAGATAGTGGCGGATTATGTGGCTCCTAATGGCGATTTGCTTATTGTTCGCGAAGGCAAGGAAACAAAAGAGTTCTGGAAATTTCTCGGTGGCAAGGAGTCCTACTCGTCAGCGCCAAGATTTCAGGAAATCTCGCCCACTCATCCGCCACGTTTGTTCCAGTGCTCGAACGCCAGTGGCAGGTTTCTAGTAGAAGAAGTCTTGAACTTCGACCAAGAAGACCTATGCGAGGACGATGTCATGTTGCTAGATACGTATGATGAAATCTTCGTTTGGATAGGTAATGGAGCCAACTTCATAGAGAAGAAAGAGTCTCTAAACACAGCGATCAACTACATCAAGGCTGAACAGTCGGAAAGAACGCCGGAAAATACCAGCATCCTGATTGTGAATCAGGGTTATGAGCCACTGAATTTCACGGGGAACTTTGTCGCTTGGGACCCTGAAAAGTGGAGTCAAGGGAAAACCTACGAAGAAATAAAGCGAGAGCTGGGAGAATATGCCGCCGTGACGACCATCCAACAGGAACTTGCTAAATACAATAAAACGTATCCTTATCACGTGCTCGTCTCTAGAGGCAATCTCCTGGATGGCGTCGATCCGTGTCAGAAGGAAAATCACTTGGACAACGATGAATTCGAGAAATACTTCAAAATGAAACGGGAATCCTTTAAGAAGCTTCCAAAATGGAAGCGCGATGAAGCGAAGAAGAAACTAAACCTGTTTTGAAGAGCGCATCTGCAAACATGGTGGCGCTAGGCATATACTGCTATTTGGAATTCGGTTATTGAGTAAGCGAATTTAGTTAAAGTAATTGTGCAAGTTTGACTATGATCATTTCAAAACATTGCCCTGAGCTCCATTGGAATGCATGGGTACTAGCCGCACGAAATTTGGAGAAGAGAACGAAGCAATGGCAGGTTTCGTGTTACTATGAAAAACTTTACATATGGAATGTTGATAAAAATTTAACAAATTGCCGCATGGATGGAGTGTTTCCCACAGGTTGATTGGCTTTGGTATTGAGGGTCCAAAAATCACGAGGACAAATGGTCTGCACTTAGGTAGTCCTTCTAGATTGCTAAATCCGTGGATTCTTTTTCTTTCCGTTATTTCCTACCTACTTTGAAATCTAACATAGCAGCCCTCGTTTAAGCAGTCTGTGTGCAATTGAGTAACGTATTAAATTTGTAAACTCCATTTGAGGGTCACTAAAGTTTTGAGTTATTTCATTTGTGAAATTTGTGATTGTGTTAATACGGTTTGGAATTCTTGTGCAATCTGTAATTGCAAAAATATTTCATATGATTTGAAGGGAACTGCTAAGCTGTGTTAGAACTTGGTAAGATCGCCGATTTCAGTTGCACGGATCGAATTAGCAAAAAATGACTTATCGGGACACGCCTACATGATGGGAAGGTTTTCTAAAAGAATTGCGATTGTCGTCAGTGCAAACTTAACGAATAATAAAGGTCTTGCAACGTTTCATTGATCAATTAGACCTTCATACTTCCGCTTATTAAGAAACAATACAACGCCGTCAATAGTTTTCTGACGTCACAGTTCTATCCTTCGCTATGGAGACTTATAAGCATTCCATAGTCCAAAAGCTTTGACGTGTTTTTTTTTTCTAGTTTAAGTGCTGTGCTCAATAAAAAACGCAGCTGGAGCAATAATTAAGTGTATTATTTATTAAAGAATTTTAATTAAGGAAACTTTGATAGACTTAGGATCGCTAGCTATGCATTTTTTTCTAATAGATTATGATTAAATGGTCAAAGTCGCTCTAAATTTGTTAATCTTTCGAAGGAAAAACAACTCGCTTAAGTTTGCTGGACATGCTTAAGTTACATTACAAGCGCTTTAGTAAGAAGGCGCGAATACACCGATCGGTCAATAATGACGCTGCAAATGCTCACTTGACAAACGATAAGCAATTCCAGAAGAGATGGCACAAAGCAAACTATTAATCAACAGTAAAAACACGAGGGAATGACAGCTGTACTCAACCAAGCGCAAATTGTTAGAAGGGAACTAAATAAGTAAGGGGTTCGGTTAGACTTAAATGATACATCTAGATAGTAAGAAAAATAGCAAGTGTTACATAGTTAAATTGGGAGTTAAGGTTAGGTTTTATCCATTTAATAAGCATAGCTTCCTTCAGTTGCGCTGAAAATCTGTCAGAGCTTCGTCTAAGACAAAATAACGAAGATCAGAACACTGGCGCATACAGTGGCCACTCGCTTCCTTATGATTGTAAGATTAAGTGTCAATGCCTTTCTTCATCGAGTCAACCCGCGTCAACTCTTTCTTGTCATCTCATCTAAGGTCAACTCGTCCACATCACAACAGGCATGGCAAATTGAATAGATCTGCAACAGATGCGGTGCTAGGCAGTCCAAGTTGGCTGGCCAAACACAATAGTTAGTACATAAGCATGAATGAGACTTGCCGTTGTTGCGATTGCTACTAATCCTTCTAGCAAGTTGTTTGAAAAGCCATTCGGTCCTTTGCAAACCTTGGTTATTTATATTCAAAACGATTACAAAGCAGCAAAAGTTTATAAAGGGTCTTAAGAGACAAGACCTATAAAAAGTAATTAATGTACTTGAATATTATCGACTGACATACTTTGTTGGTTTCTCCTTTAAAATTTATCACCAAATAGTCAAACTGCTAGAATCAATTGTTTGGGTAATAACTCATCATCGAGCATAATTTCTCACTTCATAAAAAGAGAACGTGACACAGGCATTTCAAAACGAAAGCAGCCATCAAGGGCCCTTGAGCACGCCCTTGACTAATTCTCGCACACGACGCAAGGTCACCATGTCATCAAAGCAGCCTTGCAGTGGTCACTTGGAAATCTGGAACATCACCACATCACAGCTCCAGTTACCTTCTCACGCGTTTTACAATATTCTTATCCTTTAAATATCATTGCGGCTCTTCCTCGCTTACAATTTCCTAATTAAAGCTCCATTTCCCTCGGCTTAAAGTTCCACCGAGAAACTGGCGATGGAACAGCAGACTAAACCGTCAACGTTTAATACTGCAATAGACTAACAATATTGGCATCTTTACTCTAGCTAATCCGGTAAATTTTTTCATCAACAGCAACAGCAACGATTTTTATTTTTCCCGAAAAGCTTGCCGAAATATACCTCGTACACAATAATTATATAAGGTCGCTAAACGGGCAAGAGGGCTCTTCTTAGCAGAGCTAATGAGTAGAAGATCCCCCCACCACTTCATTACGTGTAGATACAAAAACAATCGCAGCTAAAAATATAAAATCTTACAAAAATACTAGCGTTTTCAACAAGCATGGATCAAGCAGTTTGAAGTTGTAGCAGGTAGTTATATTGCGAGAGCGTTGTAAAAGTGTTAAGCTTTAGTATGTAGCGGTTAGGAGAGCATGTAGCTGCCTTTTTAATTGCGCCTTACTAATCTTGAGATCTATTCCTAATTCAATTAAGCTGTTGAGGATTTTAGGACCAACAAACTTTAAGGATCTATCCCCATATTTAACGGTGTATGTCTTTGGCACGTCAAGCTTTCCAATGCCACCATTCCTTGTAGTCCTTTGGGTTTCTTTTATAGAGATAAGGGACTTGATGCAATGTGGCAAAGTGTCAATATTCCAGTCGTACATGAACAGAAATCGGTGGAGTTTGACACTGTCATCAACTTTAAGTATTTTCATCTGCGCAAATAGGTGCGAGGTTGTTTCATGAAAGTCCGAGAAGGTGATGATTCGTAAAGATCTTTTTTGTATACGATATAATCTTCTTATAACTGTTTTATTTGCAAAACCCCAGACTAGGCATCCTTATGAGAGGTGTCCCTGAAAAAGGCAAAAGTATAGGGCTTTAAGAGTTGCTACTGGCACAAAGTGGTGAACCTTTGATAAGATTGCAGCAGCTTTGGTTAGCTTTTTGGAAAGTTCGACAATGTGGGGTTTCCATGTCAAGGATGTGTCGATTAATACTTCCAAGTAGTTAACTTTATTCGATGAGGAGGAGATCGTGAGGTTTTATTCAGCTGGTTTGCTAGTTGGATTGAACAACACAAGGTCTGTTTTTTTATTATTTAGAGACAGACGATTTGCGCAAAGCCAGTCAAAACGTTTTTCTAGATCCTTATTTAATAATTTTCGAATAAATTTTAGTGACGAATGACTTAGCAGGATATTAGTGTGGTCGGCAAAGTGGCGAGCCACGGAATTCGTAAGGCAATATTGCGAGTCATTTATATATAACAAGAAGAGCAGTGGTCCCTGCACAGAACCATGCGGAACCCCGTACTCTATGTCATTGGTTGCAGAATCAGCTGAGTCAATCGTCACCAATTGCCTGCGGTCTTTTAGAAAGGAAGCAAACCAGTCATTTACGTGACCTCGAATACCGTAGTGTTCTAGTTTCTTTAGAAGAATGCGGTGATTGACGGTATCAAAGGCCTTTATATAAATCAAGGAATACTCCTGCCACAAACTTATCTCTATCCAGACTAGGCCTGATATATTCAACCAGACTTACAAGGGCATGGCTCGTTGAATGCCTTCGTCGAAATCCAAATTGTTATTCATAAATTAGATTATAAATTTCTAGGTAAGAGTGCAGCCGAGAGTCCATTGCCTTCTCCAATACTTTACTGATATTCGAAAGTAGAAATACGGGACAATAGTTACAGCACAACTTCGAACTACCAGATTTATACACCGGGATGATCTTTGCTATCTTTAGATAGGATGGGAAACAAGCTTGCGAAAATGATTGGTTGATAATAAGCGATAAGGGGTGTGAAATCATAACACTGGCTATTTTTAATTATCGAGGAGGAATGCTATTTGGTACAGATGCTTTTGAAGTTTGGAGGCCATCAATGATCCTAGATACTTCATCAGCCGACGTTTTAGAGAGAAACATACTTTTTCCTACATTGCCTCTCAAATAGTAAGTAAAGTCGTACTTGGCAGTAGGTATTTTGCTAGGTCCCTTACCGACAGCAGAAAAATATTCATTAAAGGCATTCGCTATGTCCTTCGGGCGTGAAACATCATCACCATTTGATGTTATTCTATTACGTGTAAACTGCGATTTTCTCCGCGAAGTTTGTATTATAGATTTGACACCATCCCAAGTCTGTTTAATATTACAGCTATTTTGTTGGAAATAGTCGCGGAAATGCAGTATTTTACTTTTTCGTAAAAGTAAGACAATTAAATTTCGATACTTTTTATATAGTGCATGCATGGATTCCTTAAGATCAAGATTAGTCTCATTCTAGAATCTTCTATAGATGCGATCTCATTCAGACACCGATTTAAGCAAGCCACGAGTGATCCAGGGCTTTTTCTGCAGGTTAAGTTCTTTATGAGTTAAGCGATGTACAGGGGCAATTATGTCGAGAATATCAGTAATTTTTTTTAAAAAAAGGTAGTCATTAGCGCATCAGCACTCCGAGTTTTATCAGCCATGAACGTCCAATCAAGCCTTGCAACTTCCTCCAGGAATTCTTCTTCCCTAAAATTTTAATAGGATCGACCAAATTTTATAGTATTATCTTTCGCCTTACGAGGCGATAATCACTAATAGATAGTGAATTGAAAAAAGTGATCCGATATCAAACATGTTAAGTTCCCGCTAACGGACTTGCATTTTAAATTATTTGTAAATATATTATCCATCAGTGTTTGTGAGCCAAGAGTAACCCAGGAAGGCTGCAGAATTAGAGGCTGAAGGAAGCTGCAGGACATGTTATCATAAAAGTCAATTGTATCAGGGCAACTATCATAGTTTGGAAGGTTAATATTAAAATCCCCAGTGAGGATTATACATTTGTTTTCCGT
Source organism: Craspedacusta sowerbii (assembly GCA_003687565.2). Classification (NCBI taxonomy): domain Eukaryota; kingdom Metazoa; phylum Cnidaria; class Hydrozoa; order Limnomedusae; family Olindiidae; genus Craspedacusta; species Craspedacusta sowerbii. The sequence goes on from QQSS02202381.1 coordinate 10,293, forward strand.
GCCTATAGGTTTAATGTAGGTAGCATGAAAGAGTTCATGAAGTCTCGAACACTTACGTCGGGATGCTTATACATACAACCGCAGATAATATTTTTTCTCTTTGGCTGTTCCATTTCGATGAAGATTGCTTCAACTTGATTTTCCGATTGGAAGCATAGATCACTTCGCACCTTAGTACTACTATAGATCGAGTTAGGAATATACAAGCCTCCCCCTCCAGCATGTGACAGGGTTTTTGCGTAGATAAATGAGTAGTTACGTATATCGATCTTACTAGTTATGCCAAATGCTTCTGGTATGCGAGTTTCGGAGATAGCAATTATAGGAAAATTATACTGATGTCATGAAAGTAATCTAGACAGTTTAACGAAATGCTTATGAAGAGATACTATATTAATATGTAAGAGCCCAGAGAGGCTTCTGCGTTGATGCTCAATTTGTTGAAGTCGTCGACATCGCATTGCTTTGACTTATTTTGCAACTTGATAGGTCGTCAAAGTTTATTATTTGACCGAAATTTTATCGAGCAAAGTTTTTACGCCGAATGATGGTCGAAGTTCTAAATTAAGGTTATTAGAGTTTTCAGCACAATACTTCGAAACTTCTTCGATAAGTGTGCCGTCAGGACATTTAGCGAAAGGCAATGCATTAGCATTACATGGAGAGCAAGTCCAAACTTTGTTGGCAAGGTATTCTGCTGTTGGCATACTACAGCATTTTTTATGGACGTAAGTTTTACATTCGGAACACTGTCTAATTTCCATATGATGGGGCACATAGCTTTGCAGGATCCACACTTGTCTTTACGTTTACATTTCATTTGCAGCAATACAAGCAAAAGCATCCCATGGCTCTTATTTTCCTCGGTATTCATGTTATCGCAGAGTTTACTCTATTAAATCCAAAAATTCAGAAAGCTTCTAAAATCAGGATCAGTTCTATCATAATAGCATTTTTACTGGCGAACCCGGAGATTCAACTTGGATTACCTGGGGTTGGATAAAGTAGAGTGGGTTGAGTTTGACAGAGCTTTGCAGTTAAGGGAGGTTTATGTGGCCTGAGTTGACGTGAGATAAGCGACGCTGTATGAGTTGAAGGTATACCTGTTTGCATAGTTGGGCACCTAGTCCGTTAAGTCCTATACACTTTTGTTAACGAATAACGGTCCGTTATTTCCCTTGAGAATTAACAATTAACGCATTTAACTAGTAAGAATTAAACGATTAGCGCTTTAACGCTCTTTAAAATTTGGATGCCAATTCCGTTACATTTAAAAGCGTTACTTTTGTCCCGCGCCCCCTCCCGTCGTTGAATGTTGCTGCTGTATTGTGTTTGCCCTCTCCCCAGAACGGAGTAGAGCGGATTAGGATCTGATCTCTGATTGGCTGATGGCCATCTACGCTCCACGGTTGCCAGAAAAGGCAATAATTTTTCTAAAAATTAAAATTAAAAAATCCGCTAAGACAACTAATACACTTACGGAGAAAATTATTTTCCAATACAATTTAGCATTAGGTGGATGTGTTGGAAGGAAAAGACTTTTTTTCAATTCAAGTTTTTTGCATGAAACTTTCTAGTGACTTGGGGACTATCACAGGTTATCGTGTTTAGTGTTATATATATTATAGTGTTTTCCAATATCTAGCATCCATTCTCTCACCACTACCCCACCACCCGGCCAGCCGATTGTGTTTCAGTGCGCAACAACTTGAAATTGCTGGTCTTAGTATACTAAATATTTTTCA
>QQSS02202392.1:0-12037 GCA_003687565.2 Craspedacusta sowerbii
GCTGCTGCTGCTGCTGCTGCTGCTGCTGCTGCTGCTGCTGCTGCTGCTGCTGCTGCTGCTGCTGCTGTTGTTGTTGTACTCCATGGCATGAACATTTTCTACCTTGTGACTGCTAGATTGCTTTTAATAAAATCTTCGTGGTCATTAATGTCTTAGTAATTCTTGCGCAAGGCTTTCCGCTTCCCAAGCTCGACAACTTGGAACTCCTTAATCCAACAGTGGCATTTGTTAGGGTAAGATCTTTCGCATGTTTGATGCAATCCAAATCGCTGACTTTGCAAAGAAATACTCAGGCCATCTGCCATCTTTAATACTTGCTTCTTGGGACGCATTTTTGTTCCAGTATGAGCTCTAGGCATAAGGTTCTTGCGATTAATATGCAAGACCGCCACATGTACGGAAGTTGATAGCTTCATCGGCATCTTACCGTCACCAGATCACAGTCTTTCATTTTAGAAAGTCAATAAGTCTTGAAGAACGTCGAGGAACAAGGAAACTCAAAGATATTGTTCTTTACCAGCAATAACAAGTACCGTATCTCCCGCACATTAGGACGAACCGGATTATAAGACGCTCTGCTAAGTACGGGCCCTATTTCTATACCTAACCCTTACGTGAGGCGCACCGCATTAAAAAGCGCATGCTAAAACGTACGGTCTACTAAATATAGAAGGCATTGGAGTCAAATCTCAGTGTAATAAACTTGAATCTACATATTTTATATTGTACATTGAACATATTTTGACAATGTACCGCATAATTTTAGGATCAATCTTATCTCAGAAACCCATCAAAGTTCTCGTCTTGAACTTATGAATTGAAAGCTGGAAATTTTCTAGATCAAACCTTTTTTCTTCCATCTGATCATTTTTTTGAGTCTGTATCGTTGCCAGACGGTTCTTCAGCTGTACAAGTTAATTCTCCCAGTCATTCACATATGGCGGCTCAACACGCCAGGTGGTCCTTTGCATTTTCAGCTAGTGCGTGCTTGCTGACTGAAATCCAACGCGTTCAACCCGCTTGCGACTTTGCTCAAAGCGTCCTGCTTTTGAAAACGTCCATCGAATGGAGTTTATTTGTTAATCCTCCAGGTATAATGGGAAACACCGAATTTCTTAGAGTAACTTTTTTTTAAAGCAGAGGCGAGATTTTTGTGTATGAAGTGGCTGATCGGCAGACATGGTGATCCACCCTGCCTCATTACACAAACCTCTCTCAGCAATACTCTCATTTTCTCCTCGTTCAATGGCAGTGTCTCTCTCTTGAAAGCAACCATAGGTGGAAGTTCTGATGATCCAAGATTAGCAATTATATCTGCCTCATTCATTGCCTATACCTCATCATGCCCGTGCTGGTTTCTGTCTATCCACAACGTGGTTCTCCGGCATGTAAGTAGATAGGGACTACAACCATGTTGGTGATGTCACAAGGGTGGATCTTACTACCGCAATACTTGCGAAAGATGTCCAGCTCTTCTTTGTATCCGTAGACAGTTGCATCACAGTAGTCTTTGCGCGGAATAAAGAATGACGCCTTTTCAAAAAAAGTGCTGTGTGTAAAAATATATAATTCTTTGATCGTCTGTAGATCTTCAGCTGCGTACGTTGTGCTCGGAAGACTGGGTAATAACAAACGTTGACCCATTTTGGAACTCAGTTCACGCATAAGACACACGCATAAGACACAAGGTTATAAGGCAGGTGCGCCTTATAATGCGGTAGTTATCGTTACAAATATTGCTCTAAGATGGGCACCAAAGACTACCCCCTTCGCCATGAAACATCCGCATTTGCTGCAAGAGTGATGAGGTCTTTCAAAAATGGCAAGCCATAATATTTTTTTTTAGAAATCGCGGCATACACGAAATATAGCCAGATGTTAAATTTTCCAGACGTTAGGGACAATCGATCCGCCTAATGAGGAACCAAGAGTGTCATTTATATATCATTTCATTCTTGTTTTCTTTAGAATGCGATCCGAATCGATACGGATGTGAAGTACCATGGTTAAATAATCACCATTATCATTCCTCGGTGACGCTGAAAAGATGTCTAACTGTAGTTCACACGCGGCTGTCTGAAATTTATTTTAGTTATCAGAATCTTGCGGCGTTAGCTTATTTTAAGAGCCGAAAGAAAATAAGATAATAGGACTTCAACGAGTCATCCATACCATGATTGTCAGACTCCTACTTAAGTTTACATCCATTTAAAACTATGCACTATATCATCCACGACAATCAACCTACGCAATAGTTAATTCATTGACATAGACAGATATTTGTCCTCGACAATGCGAAGGCAAAGTTAAGAAATCTTCTTTTTATATCATGTGGCGACTATTACCTGAAGATATATTTAAAAGGCTGGATGTCTTAGTCTTAGCATTAGTAGAAGAGCTTTTAACCGTGGGCATTTCTCAGCGAATATGTAAAAATAAAATACAAAGTAAAAATCCACTTGATATGCAGCGAATTGCTTTGAGTCAACAATGGCAATGGCAGCAATGGCACCACGACCATCAGACTGGCCAAAATACTGTTAGAAAAAGTTACATTCAAAAAATAAAATTCAAAAACCGTTCGCTTTTAACGCATAAATGGAATGTTCACCTGGAAAAGCTTAATAGAAGAATCCTTCATTGAGAGTTATCACAATGAGTGAGAGTGCACCATTGGATTAAAAATTTATTCAAGATTCAAGATTCAAAAATTAATGATTTCTTTCTTATCACCACTCCCCTTTACACCTTTCGGACAGTGTATATTCAAGTTTTTGTTGCCTTCATGTGCAAACCGTTCATGAAAACCCCTTTTTATTATTTATTTTCATCCTTTATTTTCATCCATGTCTTCATGTGCAAACCGTTCATGAAAACCCCTTTTTATTATTTATTTTCATCCTTTATTTTCATCCATCTAGACGTTACATGACTGTTGCCTCAAATGTACTGTGCGTCTAAGGCTACAAGTATTCGTTAGCAAGGTTTTTGTAAGTTCAAAACTTTGTATCTTCATCTGAAGACATATGTATATAATATAATACCATAATATAATATAATGTAAAATAATATAATATAATATAATTTAATATAATATACTATAATATAATATAATATAATATAATATAATATGATATAATATAATATAATATATTATAATATAATATAATATAATATAATATAATATAGTATAATACAATCTCATATAATATAATATAATATAACATAACATAATATAATATAATATAATATAATATAATAGAATATAATATAATATAATATAATATAATATAATTCAATATAATATAATATTATATATCATAACATCAGTCGATTAAGTGAAGGCAGATTTATTTCTAAAGTTGAGGTCCCCCTATGCAGCATGAAATAATTGAGAACTCGTAGCTCAAAAGCATCCCTCCATGTATGGCCATACTTGTAAAGAGAATTTAAGAGGGCTTTCTGCAAGCCCATAAATCTGGTTTCTCGCATCATTTGTTTTTGCAGTATAATATATGAGAGGCACGCAATACCTGAGGTCTCGTAACTCAAAAGTCTCAAAACATCGGCTAGCCATGCTTGCATACAGAATTTATTGGAACTTTCTGCAAGTCAAGATATCTGGTTTCACGCTACAAGGTTTTTATAGTTAAATATATCTAGGCACACCATGCGAATATAATACATGAGCGGCAACCAATACGTGATGTCTCGTAACTCAAAAGCATCAAAACATCGGCTAGCATATATGCATGTATGGAGGATGTTAGGGGGTTTCTCCAAGTCAAGATATCTAGTTTCAGACAACAAGTGCTTCTACAGTAAAATATATGACTCGAATATGTCACACACTTTAAAATTGATATTTAGGTGCAGATGTGTCGCGAGAACTTTGAGATCGCGGTAAGGAGAGTTGGAAGAAAGGATCTTGTCTCGGGAGGAGAAATAAATAAAGAAACTCCCATGGTCTTCAAGTAGATAAAGTGGCCCCCATAAATCTTTCAAAATAAATCTTGTTCAATAAAACTCGCTTTGAAATTCGAGAATCCAGAAGACATGAATTATAATATTGCTTTTCGCGTATCTTGAGAGTCAAAAACGACCCATACGTCGGGTCAATGAACCTGCACCTCTACTCCTACTGTAATGTTGCATACGACAATAGTTGCAGGACGTCCTAATGCCTTGCTTCTCGGAATTTCAATTAGTTCAAATCGCAGCATATCATATGTTCTAACAAAATAAAGTTGATAACATTGATGATGAAACACAGAGTTTTCCCAATTTTTCCTTTAGAAATTATTTTTTAAATTTCTTCCTTTTGCAACGCGCTTTGTCCCATTTGATGCTAACCCGTGACGTGCATGAGAATGGAGCTCGCGTTGGAGGAGTGGATGGCCGAAAACGTACCACTAGTTCACTGGGACACTAAACCTTCGACTAGCAAGCACATATCAACTTGTTAAGTAATTTTAGGTTGGTCTAGCCATGAGCATCGAAAACAACCAATCAATTTAAATATATTATCGCACTATAGCTTTTCCTTATCCCGAGATTCTTGAGTCGAGTCAGCTTTTTGTGATGCATGTTTGGTCCTGTTATTAGATGATCAAAGTCCACTATTCTCTGGCGCGATCGCATTCAAGTTTACGGAGAGCCGTATCCTCGATAATTCATAAACATGACATAGCATCGCTAATAAGCGGACTGATGGAGTAGATGCTCCCATGCCCCCATGGTAACAGCATTGATCGAGGTTTCCATCCAGGGTGCTGGCATATCGTCAATATTTACACAATTGCATGTATCGGAACGTAAAAATTGTAGTCGGGAGTCGTTTTGATGGATAAATCAGGAACAACAATCTTCCTTTTGCTGTTATGAGATATTCACCAATGAAGCCTGAACGTTTTATGCTGCTTAACTGCTCTTGACTTCAGCAATACATATCTGAAGAAAACGTGCCGTGAGAGATATTTTAAATGAAACTGAAGTATCTCGAATCTTGGGTGGTGAAGTATGTGGTAACCCACAGGCCATCATCAACATACCTCTTCAAACGCTGCTATAACTTTTAAAACCAATGTTTGGCTTAGAATGGCGCGTCACCAAACTTTTCTCGGACAAACTAAATTTCTTTCATAAGCTACATATATTTATGAGCCTGGACTTTGTTCTTCCTGAGAAACAGTTTTAGACAAAGATACTTGATGCTTGGAGAAATCAAACAATGGGACTCATCTTCTTAAGATCAACGGCAGCAGGAGAGTAGGGTTGAGAAAGAGAGAAGGATTGCATACGTAAAGGCCTCTCCAGAGAAGTCAATCCGCTCCGGAAAAGAACTAAAGTTGTCATTAGGAGGAATGGAAAAGACTTCTTCCTTTAAAGAGCGCTTCATAAGGTTCCTGTTGTATTTCTAGTAAACTACTACTAACGTAGGTCGCTAACAGAACACAAAATACTCTTCTTTTGTTGAGTAATATAATCTCCAAAAACTAGCACTCAGCAATAACACGCAATAAGTACCAAGCTCGCTCAGAACTGTCCTCCCTCTCTCTCTCTGTTCAGTCCTGAATCCCCTTAATCTGCTCGTCTCCGTGCAATCCTTTCAAAGCGGCAATTAAGCGAACAATAGAAATTAAGTGCTTTCCGCTCGCGCTAATCTCACTGATAATGTAGCGGCACAACAGTTCCCTACAAGAAAGCGATGCAGCGTGGTCCCAGATTTTCTTACCTATTTGGATTGCACCAACACACAAAGAGAAGATGGCTACAGGCCGCATACTGTCTGCTACTGGCACCTTTAATTGCAAATTACCCAAACTATTGCTTCAGCTGACATCCAGTAGTTTGGCTATGTGCGAGTGCACTTGCAATCAAGTATATCATTGAGAAATATTACCAAATGGCGGCTTTAACTAGAGATCCAGAAAAGGACTGCAAAAACGATCTTCAAAAACTTCCTTTTCTTCCTAAAAGGAGGCAGGTATTAATTTCTGATGGTAAACTGCATGAGCAGGTTGATGGTATAGGATGGCTTGCCCCTTTGGCAACTATAAGGATTTTTTTGTAAGTGAATCCCATTGATGAGAAGCTTGTTAATTAGTCCTTACTGTCTTTCTTTTATCGGCGATATGCTGATGATACGATCACCTTCATTCCAAGTATTAAGCAGCATCCATCAAATTTTGGGTTGACTCTGAACAGCGTTTACGAGTCTATCGGTTTCACTACAGAAGTTGCAGCAGACAGCCACTTTATTCTCGCGCTTTACCGGTAATGATAAAGCCATGCTGCTACGTGCTTATTGTTACTGCCGACGGTGTACAATGAGGGAGATTTGTGACCGTGTGAAAGCAAATGTAAATTTTCCTGGCAATTCTTTTTATCACCACCGTAAAACCAAAATACAAGTTGGGAAATAAAGCCTTTCACCATACAACAAACACTTTCAATACACAATGAAATACTTCCACAAGCTATAAAGGACTAAATTATGCAAGCTCATACAAGTTAAAGGAATATAGTTCACGCTTACCGCTGTCCTCCTCTACACCTCGGTAGATAAATGCTAAAGCTTCTGAAGTGGTACGGCTAGTATTCTGGAGGTCGACCTAGAAATCCTCTCAGATACTACGATGAGCACGGTTACCTTTATTGTACTGCTACTACTACTCTTCGCTCCGGTTATAAAGCAAGCATGCACTGACGTTACAAACAAGCAACGGAAAGGCGCGGCACCATTAGCCCGTCAAGACACTGGACAGTTACGAACTGTACAACAGACCACTTGCCGGCCACATGCCACAATACGAAAACAGGTAGCATGCTATTGTTGGACTCGTAAGTAAGTGCTGTGAGTAAAATGGATTATATAAAGAAGAATGTCTTAACGATAGGGTCTGACGTGAATCCTGGCTTGCGCAGAGAAGAATTTCTAATGAGTGGGTAGAGTGACTTAAATGTGACGTAGGAGGTTGAAGGATCATAACACTTATCAGTTCACTTGCGATATGAACAGGTTTTCTGTCCATGGAATTTTCGACTTTCCCTTGGCATTTTAGCTATATGATATCCATGATTACGTTTCGATGCCATTCTAAACTATATTTTTAGTTTCAAAGATTTCGTAAAGTTTCCGTTTTTTTCAGTCAAAACACAGTGTAAGTTAACCCTCTCCCTCCATCATTATCTTGTTTACATAGAATCTCTTTAGCTACTTAGCATCTAACGTGGCAGCGATAATTCAACCTATATTCATAAGCAGAAAACGTGCAATAAGCTTGATCCCATGAAAAAGGGAGCTTTTAAACCAACAGTGCTTGGTATACCGTTTTGAATTTGATCAGTAACTCACTTATTAGGTCGTACTAAAAAGTAACACCTTCACGAACGCGTTTAAGGTCACAGGTTAGTGTATGACTCGTCACTTCGATTTAAAATCCAATTGATATAATATATGATGGTCTCCGTTTATTCATGCTTATTAATAATCAACAAATGCATCAAACACTCACTTTATAATCGTTCCTGTTAGCTTTTTCCCATAGATGTCTTTTTGCTTTAATTTTTGTTTAGTTTTTTATTTGTGGTTCATGACTGGTACGTTTAGTCGTGATATATTACATTGAAAACGTAAGACAGAAGTTTACCCTATGCAATGACCACCTTGGTATAGAAATGCTTCACTTACTTGTAAAAACAATTGATAGGCTGAAGAAATTGTTTACCTGATGTTATGAGGCTATGCTTTCTTAGCGACGCAAAACTTCTCTAATCTTTAATTAACAATATTTAGTAGTAAATTGCAATCGACATCGTGTGCTTTTATTACTCAGATCAGTCTTAAACTTGAGTTGCTCTTATGAAAATCAAGCCAAATTAGTTTGATTGGTGATTTAATCAACAATAAATTGCTACGTAAGTTCGAGAGTTATGTGAACGAGAAGCACCGCATCTATTCAATCACTTTCGAGGTACACAAGGACGGCGAGCAGGAAAGGGAAGGAATGGTGAAACTACATGTAAATATCCAGGTAGCGTTGTCATGATAAACGGTAGCCGTACATGGTATGCTGAGGAATACTTGATAATATAAACACGAGTTAGCCCTACTTGGTGCGCTATGTAATGGTTGTAGTTAATCTCTGCATGTGCTGCATGTTCATATCAATAATGCAAACAACTTTTTCCAATTACATGAAAGTTTTTTTCGAGCTTGACTTGCGTAGTTTCAGTGTTCGCGTCGATTTCATGACCCTGGTTTTTGTTTATTTTTGCACTATGATATCTGCAACTGGCTTAGGAACGTAGCTTAATCACCTCCAGCTCTTAATCTTTACCTAAGACTTATTTTTTCATAAATTTTATGCGCTGTGTGGAAGCTGGAATGCCTTGCGTAGCTCAGCTGGAAAAAGCTGCCTTGCTGCCCGTAATTTCTTCCATGCTATTGCTGTCTTTCTTGGTCCCAACAGAAAATTTTTGTGTTTATGTATTTGAAAATTGCTAGCTGTCTCCTCATACCACTTTTTCTGAACAATAATAAGTTTTTAGTGTACTTTTTGTTCAAAATAAGTCTGGTTATGAATTGTGAAAAGGGCCGAACATCACCAAGGCTAGTTAGTAGCCACTGCACTGCGAAATGCGCATTAGCACAACGTTTGCATGCCTGCTTTGTTATTGAGTAAGGACTGTGTATGCTTTTGTTGCAAGTTGATTTCAGGTAAGTCTCTGGTATGTATGTTTTCAACTTTGCAAAGAGAAGTAGTTTGCAACTAACAAAAGTGAAGAGATTTCAATTTATTAATTAATCTATGTAGTGGTCATACCCACCCATTATGAGGGAGCTCAAAATAGACCCTTTACTGGTTATTACGTGAAAAATACCTGATACCTATTGCATTTTATGTCTTTGTTTCCCTTTTCAATTTAGCTTTGTGCTTGTTCGGTGTGTGAGGAGCAGTATTGGATTTGGACCATTTTGGCCTTTTGAAATTGGCAGCATTTTTTTGCTTATTCATTTTCTAGATGAGAAATTTTGAGGATGGCTTATCTAAAGCAAGCACAAATGAAATGGATTTCCAATGGACATATTGCCTTTATGGTTGATGAAGAAGTAGATGTTATTCAATCGGCGTTAGGACAGCTGATGTCATCTTTGAAGTCCAATGTTAGCCAAGTATGTTTTTAGTTGCACCCAATTGAGACTTCTTGCTGTTCCCTTGACATGACAAATTTGTAGCTCAAATGTTGCACATGACATACATTAAAATTAATTCAGTTTGATTTAAAGTTGTTGCATTAGAAGAAGAACTTTGAACCAGGCCTAGTAGTTAAAGTTTTTGTGCGTGCTTTGTTAGCTTCCTAGAAGTAATGAATAGCAAGATGGATTATAAAGTAGATCAATTTTAATGTCTTGAAGAGAAGTAGTCATATTAAAAGCTGTTATATTTTAAATTATGAAAGCATGTATCCATTTATGTTGAACTTAAGCAGTTATTTTAGCAAAAGACCATGTTTCTTTATGTTGTACATATGCAGAGCTGGTAGCTATTGCTAGCTTTTTTAAAAATTGCATTTAGCCTAACAAAAAGGAAGTTTCAGTGAAAAGCGTTGCTGATGACATGTGTAATCTAATGAGGAGAGCACATGAAGGTTTTAATCATCTATGCTCCAAGTTAGAGAAATATGGTAAGTGCATTGATTCATGTTGGTCTGCCTCTACGTGGTTATCTGCAAATGTTTCTTTAGCCTGCGGCATGCTCCTTCATGATATTTTCCTATTTTCCCAAGTGTTGTCCTATCATCTTCAACGCTCAAGGTTGATTTTTCTATATAAATGATATATAGATATATGATATATTAGAAATTTATGTTTTTTTTAAGAGGCATGGTGCCAAAAGTGTTCAAATATATAACTTAGCAAATTCGGTGACCATGATGAATTCAGATTAAGCCTATTCCTAAACTTTCAAGAACCTGTTGACAAGTACCATCACATGCTTTTCCATAAACTAGAATCTTATGAAATTTTGAGTCTGCTGATCTTGGTTCCAATCGTACCTCCATGGGGTAAACTTATGCATGTTCAAACACAAAATCAGCTCTAATAGATGTGATGTAGGCTTCAATGCTACCTACGGATTGCTCCTAGGCCTAATTTTATTCGTTTTTTTAGGTCGTTAAATATTGCCTTGATCCACAAATCTCGTGGCAAAGTATCACCGAAATTGAGCTGAAATATCTCAACTTGAACTGAACTAGATAGAATCTCTAAACCAAAACAATGAGCCATTGGAATAATTCAATTTATAGGGTACTCCACGATTACTTCTTGCCTGTGCTCCATTTGTTGCCGTTACAACGATATGACCTTTTTATCGGGAGAGACGCAATGCATATATAGGGAAATATATTATGTACGTGTAGCTCTTGTTGTCGTTCTTTTTTTCTTGTTGTTGTAGTATTATTGTGCATAGTTAAGGGAAGCTAAATTCTTAGAAAATAATGTATTTGCTGTTATACATGTATATTTTGCTGAAACAGGTAGTTTTTGCATTTGTATGCTTTCTTTATCAGGATCTATAAGCTTTTGTAAAACCCACCAAATTTAACACTTTTCTATATGCTTGTGCTCCTCCGTAATATATCTTTAGATGGTTTTATTGTGAGTATTACTTAATCCTGTAGAACTTTCTTCTGAAAACATCAAGGCCGCTCTAACGAAGATAAAAAACGCAATGCATGTTCAATCACTGCAAATGATCATTGACAGGGACACTTCTGATTGGCGATCTGCACTACAGTGTACCAGACAGCTGCAGAAAGAATTTCTTGTGTTGCAAGTATTAAGTATGAAACTGGAATTCCAGTTTTGTATGTTGTCATGTTCTCATATTTGCGAATCTCCTCGTGTGTATGTCCTCGTTGTGGTTATGATGGTTGTAACGGACTCGGGGCGTTAATTATAATGTTAGTCTTATGTTATTGTTATCTAATGTTATTCTAATGTTATTTAAAATTAATTTCTGATCTATAGTTAAGCGTTCAGAGGCGAAACCGGAAACTTGTAAAGCTTGGATTGAGAGGAGCTCGAAACTCATTGAAGCGGGTCACCGCTTGCTGCACTCCTTCCGGAAGATAGATCTTGCTCGTCCTGGAAGCCACCATTGCGATGTGGCAGAATTAAGACAAAACCTTAACAATGGTATTTCATTATTTCTGCTATCTGCCTTGTTGACTGGGAGTCATTCGGCTGCTGATCGTCATATGGGGGCGTTTTGTTTTGAAGTCATAGACTAGCAAGTCATGAATAATCCTGTGAAGTATGAGACGTGGATAATTGTTCTCTTGCTTTTTCCTGCTTGTTTGTTCAAGTGCCTTTTTTCTTTGATCTTAAGCTCTGGCTGCCTTTGAGGATGCTACCACAACCTACCGTGTTCACGGAGAATGCTCAGCGGAAAAGATTATCATTTGTGGGAAAACCCTATTACGACAACTTAGAAATGCAAGACTGTTCTTCCACGATGTTTCTATAGGTAAGGGATTCGTTGTTTGTTCTATCGGCCAGTTAATTAATTGCCACTGTGTTTCCATAGTCATCGCTAGCTCGAAAGGCGCTGAAAATGATAATGTGCGTCGTCTTTGAATGCGAACGGATATCGCTTTTGTGCGCCCTCCATGTTTCATCCATGGTTTTTAGGAGGTCAAGCAGAGAAGCAATCTCAAGATGTTCAGGAAGCTGCAAGTAGGTCTTGATTAGTGCAATTAGTTCTCAGTTTCTTTAGGGTCTTTTGGGCAAGGAGTGTAGTGTATTTTTATTTTAAAACGATGGTGACTTTGCAGAGTAGGTTGCGCATTCTTCGATATCGACAATTCTCATCGACTGGCGCTTGACTGCGGAGGACTGTGTATCCATGGTAACAAGACGAAGAATGCTGACTGATAGTATTATAGACATTTAGATAGATAGATAGATAGATAGATGGATGGATGGATGGATGGATGGATGGATGGATGGATGGATGGATGGATGGAT
>QQSS02202403.1:0-24759 GCA_003687565.2 Craspedacusta sowerbii
ACATACATACATACATACATACATACATACATACATACATACATACATACATACATACATACATACATGCATACATAGATACGATGCAACACAGCCCAGAAAACTTCTGGAACAAGCGGGAAATCTCTCGCAACAGACGCAGATATCGCAACACTGATATATTCAAACGTCTCAAATTGAAACCCTTCGCATACACCTCTAGCCTAACACAATAGATTAACAACATCGCGGCTATTCACGACAAGAAGATGGAGCGAAATCGTTTCTTGAAAATCTTTCCTGGACGCCATAGCCAACAAGATCCATTCAGAACAGCACACGATGAAGACACATCGAAAACCCAGCGTCGTCGCTAGTGGCTCTCACCCGCTTTCCCCGCAATCTATGACGCAAAAACAACATCTGTGAAACTCAGTAACCACCAGCCCACGGTCTCCGCGAATACGCAGAGGTACTCGACTGTGCAGGGCACATCGACAACCGAAGGAAATTAAGCCGCTTTGAAAACGGAGCGTACTGAACAGGCATGAAAACATTCAGCCTTGGCGCGTTTTCTATCGATGTCAAGATAAGCACAAATTCCTTGCTCATAAGAGACAACCGCAACAGAATTATTTACAGGGGCGGCTAGGCTTCCAACAACATATTTTCAAAGTTCTTTCTTTCGTACACTAGTACCTAGGTAAGTCGGTATCAAGATTGAAATCTTTTTCAATATTTTTACGCCGCTGAGCGTTACGTTACCATACACAAGGGAAAACAAATAACATTCTACCCGTTTAAAATCCTTCATGTTCGTTGCTTCAATTGGACTCCCTATGATTTGGAAGTGCTTGATGACTGTAGTCTCTTCGCCACCTTGGTTGTCAGCTATGAAGAACTAGCCAACAAAACAGAACATGACCAAACTACAAGCAAGGAGCATTAGAGGAATGCGACATTGCCACGATAGCGAGAGAGAGAGAGAGAGAAAGAGAAAGAGAGAGCCCGAGAGACTGACAAACAAAGAGAAAGACATAGAAAATGAGAAAGACAAAGACAGAGAAAGGAACAGCGAGAGGGCACAGAAGAGAGAGAGAGAGAGGGGGGGTGGGAGAGGGCGAAAGAGCGAGAGAGAAAAGAGACAGACAGGGAGAAAGGGCAAGACAGAAAGAGTGAGCGAGAGAGAGAGAGAGAGAGAGAGAGAGAGAGAGAGAGAGAGAGTGAGCGCGAGAGAGGGAGAGCGAGAGGAGAGGAAGAAAGAGAGAGTGAGAGCCGGGATTAATGAAAAGCTCAATTTCGATACACTGCCAACGGACAGGACGGAAATAAAGCACCTTCTACGTGGCGCAACTTTAAAATCAGCTAACACTAACTACGGTGATGTGGTACCACAAAGCAACAAACACCGGGCAGACCAAAAGCCACTGAAAGCGATTGGAGAGTAACCTCGTGACCATAGGCTCATGCAAATACCCAAACAGATCTTGCGCGCACTTACCGTAGCGCTGTTCACATTCTGAAACTTTACGAATCGTAAGGGTATCACCTTTTCACCACTCAGATCCTCTGGCGCTAAACTAAGAAAAATCAAAGTGACCTTCATCCCAGGAATAATCAGGACGCAAGACGCAAAAACCACCAGCACTCACAAGCACCTGGATACGTGCACGAAACAGCACTACAAAATAAAGTCGAATGATTGCACCGTGAAGGATTGAGGTGAACACGACTGGTGATGATGCTAGTTGTATACTCAAGCGCGTCGCACATTCAAGGTACAAGAAAGCGAAGTGCAGTGTGTATATCATTGCAGTATCTCGGTGCAAGAAGACGAGTGCTAGGAAGGGATTGAAGACGCAACTTATGCATCGGCGTTAGATTACAATCAAGCTCATCATCGAAAAATACTGAGAACAGCAAAAACAAAATTTTCACAGTTATTATTATTCAAGCCAGGCAGAAAGTTACCATAATCCGGCAAGGCTAACCTAACCAATCTTTACCAGATCGAAAATGGAGATACACGCACACAAATTCACTTCCTAACCACCACAGGATCACGAGGGCATTTTCAAATGCAGGGCACCCTTATAATGAACGTGTTCGAACATATAGCCTTTTCCCTTGGAACTGGCAAAACATCACCGGCATTTTTCTTTGTCCGTGCCGAGAAATGCGCGCCACTATTTCACCAGTTAATTTTTTATATACTCCTGATGAGGACGGATGACCATGAACATGCAAACAGATTTTCCCCCCTCACGCAAACAAAAATCCCTCTCACGGGGAGATGACACGGCAACATCTGAGCGTTATAAGATTTAATTAAAACACCTACTCGAGTTTCTGAAGGCCTTCCATTTGCTCAGCTCGATCGAAGTCCAGTTGGTTCGGTTGATTCGTGAAGATTTTAATTGTCTTCGGTCCACGGCCTTGCAAAGCAGGTCAACAACTACTCAAGCCTGGTCACACACACGCGCCTGCATGCTTATGATTACACTTAAAATCTACAAACCGATGCAAGCCTTGGTGCAAACTATGCATCTATAACCATCGCAAGCATAACCACATTATTACCATCGAAGCCCGTCAGAAGAGACCTTGTAAAACCCCATCAAATAATCAAAATCAGCGAAAAGAACTTTGAAGACCAACTGACTTTGAAAGCTTGAAAACGAAATGAAATTATGGGCAAGCCTCACCGTCATCAGGTGCGCGTATACGAAGAGAGTGAAGCTTGACAGACTGCGAGAATGACACCGTGAGGAGAAGCTGCAACCAAGGAAACGTATAAGCAAAAAAGCTCGCCATCAAATGCATCATTATCACAATTAATACAATCAATACAATCGTCAAATCACGGTGGCTTCCATCAAAATGATCCGCGTAACCACCAGATCAGCATTATCATCATCATCATAATCGCGATCGTCAACACAGTCATCGTCATCGTCAATAGCGAAGATGAAATTGTTTTGAATTAATGCGGGCAAGACCGATCGATAGCAAACCAGGTAGCTAACAGTATAAGCGTGCTGCGCCATTTTAACCGCGCTTTCTTACAGTACCAAGCAGGACACTGTCCTACGAAGCAGTAAAATATAAGCATCTTCAAACCTGCTCGTCACAATCACTCTCCAGATACGAGTCGTCCTGCTTGAAAGCGTTTGCGTGCGGATGGTCGTCACTCTCGTTCAAACAAGTGCAACCCTGCTTGTTGAAGAACGTCACCAAGTCCATCTAAAACCGAAGGCACAGATTAAGGCCAGACTTGCGTAGCCACTATAATACCTTAAAGGAATGGTCCCATATGCACGGTGGAAAACAGTTTTCATGAAAATAAGTAATCATGAAATTTCTGTTTCAATAGTTCACCATGTACAGATTAAGCGCGTTTGTATAGGATTCGCACTAGCATAGTAGTAACTACCTTGATCTTGGCTCGGAAGCGACACGAACATTCAATCTTGCGATTTCAAGATCAAAACTACGGATGATGGGAAAAAAACTGCTGCCGAAGCGCAGGACGATGCTTCCATCCCAACGACACCACTTTCAGGAACGTGCACTGCTTCCGGCAAAATCAATTGAAACAACAAACAATTTCAAGGCCATTCTATGCAGAGGCAATTCGCCCCTGGAGCATCAAGTCGTGGCAGCAAGTAGCCAAGAGCCAGTAGAAGACTAATGATCTTAACCTGCTAGAGGAAAAGCCAGCCTAAAGGCCATGATAATCAGCCGAGGTAAGACTAACTACCCAACTAAGCGCGCAAGCGAAGTATAAAAGATCGGAGCTCACATGTCCTGGCACTCCAACATCATCGGCAGAGTCCACTTCGCTCCCTATATGCTGCTTTATTTTTTCACGCAGCTGGTTAGGATCAGCGCCACTGAACTGGTCCAACTTCACTTTGTGTCGGAGAAACACGAACGTGGGCATGGATGTGACGCCATACTTTTCTGCAGTGAGCTAAAACAATCAAGATGTATTTTCATAACAGGTTCCTGTTTGCAAATACCTGCGATTCATCA
Organism: Craspedacusta sowerbii; assembly: GCA_003687565.2. NCBI lineage: Eukaryota > Metazoa > Cnidaria > Hydrozoa > Limnomedusae > Olindiidae > Craspedacusta > Craspedacusta sowerbii. The sequence goes on from QQSS02202403.1 coordinate 4,015, forward strand.
AAAAATATCAGCAATATGAAATCTGATTTAAAAAAAAAACGAATTATGGACTAAAGATTAAAAGAAATGCTTAACATAACCAATTTTTCGAATAAAATTCACATGAAAACAAAACTGCAACGTTAAAGATTGGAATCAGTAACCTAACCAACCCTTGAAAACCTGGGCCAAAACTCAGATTTTTGTAAAATGGAACAACAAAGTACTTTGCAAAGCTATTCTTAAGGATAAGCATATCTAATCCACTGGAAATTTCTTACACTTCTCGCTATTACACGCTGGCCTAACCTCTGCCGAACACGATTAACTCAGGGTCCTATTATAACCTGAAACCCATCAACGCGAAGCGCAGGGTAAGGAATACATAAGAGTCTCATACCACGTAACCATGCTTACACCATAACAATCACTGCCTCGCACGGTTCACGTAAGAGTTTTGAGCGTGAATAAAATGTTACTTGCCGTGTAGAACACTGGGTACGACTTGGAATAGTCATGTGCTTCTCATACCACTGGAGCAGCGTATCAACACAACCGAGCTCACCATTTGTACATATACCAATAAGTGAAAATTTGTAACGTACAAGGCACAACGTATATGAAACACCACCAATTATCTCAAACAGCTCGTAATAGGCAAAGTCTTATTCCACTTAATGCACTATGTTCGTGCAAGGATTCAAGATTTGACAAATTCGAAAAAAGATTCTAAAACATACATGCGCAGTGACGATCATCACCACGCTGAGGAAATACAGCCGACGCTTTTGCCTATTCTATCAGCTACAAACTGCCAAACAGGGCGATTCATCAAGGTCCTAATGATGGCAATATATAACACAAGCGCAGAGTGAGAAGAAGCGTGCTTTAACATGCCTCTGACTTAAAAATTAAAATTTTAAGTCTCGCTACCTCCATTATTTTCTTAGAGAAGACTTAGCTTTTCTCAAATAAGCACCACGCCTGGGCATATCCAATGATTTCCGACGTCATCAGGAGTATGCCATAAGCAGATGGTATTTGACGGCAACCCGTGGCGGAGTGCGCGTCATGATGGCGGCTAGCCTGGTGCTTCATGTTTTGTGTGGATGTGAAATAAAGAAAGACGCTATACAGGAGCTTTGTTCCCGCTCGTAAAGAAAATCATTTAAGTACACCCGAAGTCGTTTTCTTTATCTCGCTTCTGGAAGACTTCCGCGAATAAGAAAGATGGTTACGCGCACGTCACAATGGAAACTCGGGTAGGCTGTGCATGGGGCTTCGTGTTTAAGTTGTGCGTGAGAAATGTTGCTTAAAAGTCATGATCTCTCGATTACACGGAGAATTTTTAGTAACTGAAGTTAAGAATATGAGAGGAGATAGTTTACATTCATCCAACCGCCGCAGATGACTGTCACCCTTTCGAAGCGGTGAACAGTAGAACCTTTAACGTGATTCCTCACGGAACATGTTGAATTATCACACGCACTCTGCGTACTAACTAAAAGTATTTGCTGGTTTATACAGGTCACATTAACGCAAGTCATGCAACTAATATGACAATCCGGATTATGCCCAGTTGGGGCCTACCAACCGTTTAACGACCTCCAACCATATCATCCATAATCTAAAGTACAAGGTACCTAGATATGCATTACAAAAACTAATTTATGGGCCATCAAAACTTTACATTCATTTTAAAAATTGCCGAAAACAGACGAACCGAATATGTCAGTTACCAATCCATATATTTAACTTTTATTGTTATTTACCAAAAGCTTTGACATTTTTACATTGCAAATTCTAAACACATGAGGACACGTCGGATCATAGCTAAGCTACATCAGCTAGTTGTTACTATTTTTAAGGACCTACTTGAAGATAGGACCCTAGGCCTGCTCATTGAAATCTTATTGGATAATCCAGACCTGCTTTCGTGGCGTGGCTTTGTCAAACTTGGCAATCGAGTTCCCTTTGGTCAAGTTTCGAAAGTAAAGTGAGTAAACAGGCCACAAAGATTCTTGCAAATTTTGCGCCAGCACAACTCTCTGGTAAAGTAACTTCTGCCTCTCATACAGTGACGTTCATCCCTTGTCTTTCGCGTTCTTCTTAGCTTGGTTGTTGAAGAAGCAACTTCGTCTGGCATCACCGGTGCTCTTTGGATGATTCGAGAGGAACCCAACCTCCTTATCAGCATGCAACTGCCATACTTGCCTGATTTTACCAAAGTTTTTTTTCTTATTCTACATCATTTTTGTGCAGGCCTATCGATGCCTCAGAGTTTGAGAGTGGAAATTTTTTTCTGACTACGTATAGTATTATCGGCAATGTTAGTGGCATTGAGCCAGCCACAAGAAAATTACTTACAGGTCTCAGTCATCATCCACTCACATATTTAAGTTACTTTCACGAGAGGTCCGCTTCGCCCACACAAGAATGTAGTTTCCATTGCGCGATTGAGCTACCTTAGAAATCATTTAACCAAGCTTACTTGATGTTTTGATAGCTCACTTAATCAACTTGCTAATGCAGTTAATTACGTTCGCCAAAATTTTTGCAGCGCCATTTTTCCTCTGAAGCAACCTTTGGAATCTCCCGTGTTAACTTCAAAACTTAGCTCTTCCACTTCTTGTTGTTGCTGAGCCAGACAATCGACACTGGATTCTTTCACACCGGCGATACGCTGGCACGCGGAGATTAGCGCGCACTTTTCTAAGGCGACTTTAATAAGGCCAATAAGATGTGAAGATGACTCTCTAAATAGGGCATCAAGTCTTGGGCTCACATTCTATTACAGCTTTAAAGAATGATACATTACTAAATACGCAGTTGCGTCTTTATATTTCTTAACAGGTTTTATGACGTTATAATCCACTGACTATGTCTTGACGACTTTCCACGACAAGCACATTCTCCCTGACAGACCCTGATCCAGGTAAACGCGACCAAAGCTCAGAAGACAAGCTAAGCCTAGACAGCTCTCCTCTACAAAGGTGGCGCATGACACAAACCCACACAGCCATCAGCTTGGCCCCAAAACCCTACATAAACTGTCCCCCAGCAACGAAAAACTCCAAAACTCAGTCTTCCCACGGCACATGTAGATAATGGTCCGTAGTAGCTGCGATCATCGCGCATAGGCAGAAAAAAAATGCTATACAAATACTCCAATAAAAGCAAAACATTCGCACACTATCAAAAGAACTGAAGAAGCATGTCACAGAGCTAAGAAGATTCTTACTGGACACTGATCCACATCAACCTTAAGAAATACAGCTTGTGGGTATTCTGTGCTGTACTTGACATAAACTGGAGCGATTCTTTGACATGGCCCACACCTATAATAGCAAGAACAATGCAAATGACTTTGCTATCTCCTAAACTTTATGAGACAATAACCTTCTCAGTTTGCAGTAAGATTTAAACTTTAAATTTCAGCCTAGCCTTTAACTCACAAGAGTGCACTTTCTCTGATGCTATACACATTACATGAGGTTATCACGCTAAATACGATTGAGTGCAAGCTAACAACAACAATAACTTACCGAACAGAGTAACTACCCAAAGAACGCATTCAATGACAGATTCCAAGATCAGAAAATTTACACATTATTTATGCAATAATTGGAGCTATTACAGTTTATCATAACTATTTTTATTACAGCTAGCCTAAAAAAAAAAACAAGTTCAACTTTGCTAGCCCTGCTCTCAAATTACAAGAACCACGAGATCAAGGAAATATATAAATGCTCACCATGTGGCATGAAAGTCTATCACAACCAATTTAGAGCCCGCAGCTTCCAGCTCCACAGGAAATTGTGAATCTGTTGCTATTATCTTAACAGAGCCATGTTGTGTAGCCATCCTATCAGCTATGGCCAATCTCAATATATAATAATTATAATAACAATTAGCAGAGGCATCCTGATTGTAAGGACTATCCTAAATACTAAGGATAACTGAACTTCATGTGTTCCCTTAAACAACCGGTATCCATAAATTTTACAAGATGTGTTTTGATGCCCTAGCAGATTCAGGATATCGATTAAAAGTTTAAGAAATCAGAAAGGTATCAGAAAGCACATGGCTCATGAGGCAGAAACAGACGAAAGTAAGCAATTCTTACAGAACAAAAATATCGGCATGGCTAATAAATCAGACTCTTCACCCACAGACAACACAGAACTGCACACACAAACTGTCGCATTGATGATTTAATTCAGGATTATATCGAAAGATACAGCCCTACACAACACATTTGTTGAAATAGATAAAAATTTCTTATGCAAGGCATTGATGCCAGGCTCCTCTGGAAACCAGCACCAACAAAATGAACTAATAGGATTAGCACTGCAGTCACAAAAAAAAACAACACAATATTCAGCAAGACATGAACTTGTGATGAGGCACAAACAGATCTTACAGGGTAAAGGATAAGTTTTTGGTACAATCAGTAATGAAGGGCTATGCGGCCATAGATGAGGAAATTGAATCTATTGAGAAAAGTGATCTTGAGTGCATGAATTCAGAATCAGTAAACACGCAAACTAAATTAATAGAAGGACAATTCAATAAAACAACTACAAGGTTAGTAGAACTTCACTAGAAATTTATCTTCATTTAAAAACTTGGGCCAGAAACAGTTTACCAAGTACTCACAGAAAAAGTGGTTTTCTTTTCTTAAAGAATACACAACATTTGCATCAACAGCACAAGTCAATTTTTTACCCAGTAAAAGCCCTACATGTAGCAGTAAGGTTACTAACGTTCTCTTTAAAAAAACATTTCCTGAGCTCCTTATATAAAGCAGATGGATAAATTCAAATGCACACGTAACTGGATCCACAAGAACAACTTCTTAAGGGTATGTCATAGAAGCTGCATTAGAAACGCTATGCCAAATTTCTATACAATAGGTTTTGTTTTTTAAGTCACCAACCACAAAGTTTGTGGTACTATACTAATTGTAAAGCTATTGAGATGCTAAGCTTATTTTTCAATTCCTTACTTCTCTTTTACTTGAACACAGAAGGTTGCATGCCTAAGGTCTGCTTTTATGAATAGATGGGCTTACAAAGGCTGTTAATACTTTTAAAATTGAGAAAACTCAATTCAAAACTCAACAAAAGGAGCGCCTAGTCAAGGACAAAACTCTCAAGTGTGAAAGTAATTGCAAATAATAGATTTTGCGAATTCGCCTGCTCCAAAATATGCTTCCCCAAACCATCAATGCTTCCGCAATTTATAGAACTATATATCTCTCTCTTTTTTTTACAGATTCTACTATCCTAGCTTTTTATCTTTTTTCCTCTCACATTATTCTCACTCACTTTCTTCCTCTTACAAAGAGGATTGCTGCCAAGTAAGGATGCTTATTTTGTTGGCAACAATTGGGATGAGCCATTTAAGTCAAGTTACCACATGTCAACTAGCATTTTAATTCTGTGGGGCCAACATATGCTTTCTTCTAAAACAGTAAATGATGAAACAATTAGTGTGTTCAACCCTATTTTTTATTCTTATTTATTTATTTATTTAATTTTTTATTTTTTTTTTTTTTTTTTTTGCCTACTAAGCAGATTGTTGAAATTCAGTTAACTTAAAGTTGAAATGTTGAGTGATAACAAAACACATGTCCTCAAACTTCAAAAAGCTGTTTTCATCCTCAAAGCAGCTCCCTTGTGCTTCTTTGAACTTTTGGCAATAAAAAAGATGCCAAGTGATAAGCAACACATTGGTTTAGAAGAGGCAGAGCATGTCTAACAATACAAAGGATAAAAGATACAAAACATCAAGATCCATCATAAGATACAGCAGATCACGCTAATAAATAATACATAATACACAAGATAATACATGAGATACATAAGATACATAATAAATAAGGTATACATGATAAATTATGATGACTCACCTTACATGTCACCTTACGTGGATATCAAAAATGGCACTTAACTGTGAATACAAGACCCAGCACAAGACGTACTGTTGCCGCACTTTCAACGCTTGCTCAACGTGTATTCAAGGAAAGGTTAAAAAAGACACTGGACAGGTAGCATAATATTGCTCGACCAGGGTTTACTTCCAATCAAGAAAGATTGCTATTTGGTATGGTCTGAGGAAAAGATTGAATCAAGAGTTACTTGGAAAAAAACATTTTCCAAGAAAATTTTTTTTTTTTAAATGTATATAAACCAACTTAATGCAGCATCAATCCAGGAAATCGAAATAAACACATGATTCGGAGCTCGAGTTCTCGCCAGACTTAAGTAAACGCCTTCTTGCAAATTATTTATGTATCACACGTCGTTCTCTACGAAGCGTGCGGCATGCATATTGCACAGCGCACGGCTGGTTTAACTTAGGCGGATTCATGAAGTTTAGCCGCATAGCCCCGCGACCTTTGCACTAAAGACAGTCGTAGACGATAGATGTTGTTCGATAGTCAAGCACCCACATAGTCAGAAAATCTCGTATTTTTCCTGTGATTAGTGATGCCTGTCATGTTGGCTTCTCCGGATCTTGCGCAACAGCTTGACTTAAAAAACAACAGCATAACAGCAGCGTCACTGTTTAAATTGCATAAATTTTGCGCTTCTCCTTGACAGTACATTTTCCGCGCAAGAACCCAACCCCCCTCCAAACGCACACGCATACACACACCCACACCCACACACACACCCACCCACCCACACACACACACACACACACACACACACACACAAACACATCCACAAGCTCATAAAGTAGTGCTTCGAAGTTAGAATCGATTTGAAAATAAGTAAGGAAAGGAAGTTAGCGCTCGTTTTCTCAGTGTTACAATATGAGAAGCCACTATAATACTTCGCTGCGTAGTTTAAATACGAGATTAAAACATGCGCAAAAAAATAAAAATAAATGACTGATGACTTTAAAGCAAGATAGTGCCCCGCAATTAGCTTACTTAAACACCGTGTGTTAGGTCCGACGGCGTAGTCTGCAGGAAGTGTCACGAGGTAATGGAGCTCAACGCGTAAGAAACGCACTCTTGGCTCAATGAATATAACTTAAAGATTAGACTAGCAGAACAAGTTTATAAGAAATAAGGAAGTGCATGTACTGTGTTCCTCTTTCCACACCTAACATACTGACGAAGCGAATGAGGAAAATGTATTTAAAATTTATTAGTAGATTACGTAACGTACGACGAAACGTACGTTAGACTAGCCATTTGATTATTAACAAGGGATTCTTCCCGCGTACCGCGCAGCTGGCAATGCCCAAGTGATTTGGGGCAGGCTGCCAAAACTGTGACGATCTCGTGCAACTGTTCACTTGAGAGCTTATGTTCTCGTGATACGGCTCACTCGAGGTCTCCAGGGGTTTCGAGTTCTTAATTGGACTCCAAATAGTAGGCAGATAAAATTCTACCCTCTACCCCATTAGGTTGATATACCACCCTTTGCATGTGATTCTCCATTAATCAAGCAGCCAAAGGATCAGCGATTGCTAAAGTGAGGCATTTACTTGCTCGTTTCCTAGGGTGTCACATTCAACGACGCGCATGGAAACCAAAATTAGTCGCTGAGTTACATGACACTATCCCTACGCTATCTTGTAGACGCAGAAGTTTGTTAACATTTCTGGAGGACATTGTTTGAAAGTGCAAAATCTAGGTGAATAAAAGTGACAAATCTTGGTGAACAGAAAGTATATATAACCATGCTATTAAGCATTAAGCCGGTACCTCAAACTTTGAAGGAACATGGATGCTCTACTTTCATTATTTTTAAGAAAGGCGAATGAAGCATATGGCTTCCCTCAGGCCTACATAAAATTTGTTAAATAATGCTAAAATCATGATCTTTATTCAAACTATAATTACTACGCACGATAAGGATGATTGACCTCTATTTACCGTAAAGCAGCATTTACCGGTCTACTCACTAACTTTAATACCTTCTGCACCATTTCATTTAAAATTGCCTTGATAAAAACCCTCGTCAATAGCGTGTTTAAAAATCAATAGTGCCTGCTCTGGGTTCCACACAGATCTAGAAAAAACCTCGAGCATTTTAACAAATAATCAATTTCCCGAGAGCCTTATCGGTAGATGTATAAAATCGTATTAACTTAATAAGTTTGAATCCAAAGCTAATCCAAGAGATAGAATATGGACGGGTGAAAAGGCACGTTACTACAAACTCCCTTACATAGGTTTTGTATCTGACTTAACAAGCCAAAAAGTTCGCAACATTGTTAGTAGGTATTGCGCAGGCATTGATGTTGAACTTGTTTTTGTTTCGTCTAAGTCTGGATCTTACTTTTCTTCAAAGGACCCGCTTCCCAAATGTTTACAGTCTGGAGTTATTTATAAGTTTGTTTGCGCTGGCTGTAGTGCCTGCTACATTGCAAAATCTTCCAGACACCTCAAAACTCGGATTGATGAGCACTTGGGAAGAGATAAGTCTTCTCACATTTTCAAACATTTGCAAGCGAATGAGGACTGTAGGCGCCAGTGTACTGGCCTTTGTTTTTCTGCTTTAGATGAAGCCCCGACAGATTTTCAGGGAAAACTTAAGGCGGCCATGTTTATTCAATGGATAAAACCTGACCTTAACGCCAAACTTAACCATCTAGCTCTTTCTCTTCCTATGTAGATCTATCCTTTCTTTCTTACTCTCCTTCTTGCTTACTTTGTTCTCTTCTCGGTATTTGCGCTCGCTTCCGTACAGCTGCTGTTCCCTCATCGGCGTTTTATTGTTGATTGATAGTTTAGTTTGTGCGTCCCTTTTGGAATCTTCCATCGGTTGCTGAGTGAGCATTTGTAACGTTAATTATTGACTGATTGATGTATTCACGCCCTCTTATTTAAACGCTTCAAATGTAATTTTCTCTGTTAGTTGAAAATGATCAAAGCTGATCAAAACATGTCCTACAAACTGAAACGAGTTGTCTTTTTTTCTGAAAGTCTTTGAAATTAAAACGAGTTGCTTCTTTTGTGAATGCAATTTCCAGTGTGATGCTACTGCAATCTCTTGCTTCTACTTAATCTCTCAAAAAATAAAGGTTTTACCAACATATACACCAGCCATAAGCATAGTATAGACAAAGTATATTTCAATAGTCTTTGAAGAGTACGTTTCTCTCTAACCTAATTTTTCGATTCAGAACTAGGATTTTTCAGGAGTTTTTCTCAGCCAGTTCTTAATTTAATCTTTCTTAACAAGTTAATTTATTTCCGTGACTTTCTGCTATTATTTTACAAAATTTCAGCGCTCAACTCTCGTTCAACCCTGCGTCCTCGACATGGCAATTGGTCTTACTTTCTTATACGCTCCGAGCACGCGCGGTAGCCATGGACATGAAGACTTCCCATGCCATTCGCAATGGATGATTGCATTTAGCGTACGTAACGTGGCCCTTTGAGAACACACCGCTCAGCGATCATTTCTGTGCCCGTACAGTGTTACTGCAGCTTATCCGATGGAATCAGTAAATCTGAACTATAGCTTTAAATAGGTGACTTAATAGATTTTATATCTCTAACAAGTTCTCTACATAGCCTTCCTCGGTGCTGCTGCTTTGTGCGATACCCTTAGTTGTTCAACATTCAGGGAACGAATGATTCACGAATGGTATTAAAAGTACTTAGTAGGCTTTCTGGAATGTTATTGATTCCAAAGCATGACTGGTTTATGCTAGTTAAGCTTAGCACAGCAAGGCCCTGTCGCCCACTCTTTTAGCCTTTTAAAAGAGAATAAAATTATTATTTGCTGACGATTCACAAAAAATTTGTTAGATGGGGCTATCATAGGTTATGTGTAAGTAGGTTTCAAGGTTGAAGTGCGATAGCCGTGTTTGGAAGAGCTCTCCCATTTTAGCAACGGCTGCTTTAGCTTCTAAAATCTGTGTCTTTTTACCAAAATGACAGATGAGCAAATTTTTTGTAATTCTGATGTCAATGACATCAGGAGATAGAAAAACCCCTCTAAAATGGTCTTATCTTGAATCGAGAACCTGGAGTCGTCCTTCACTAATAACCTTGTTTAAGCAGATGTTCTTCGATTTGTTGTTTTCAGTGATGGTAATCATATGGTTTGTTTGCGATTGTCACATTCGTAATTGAAAACTCGAACCATCTCATGCTTTGCTAGAACCTTGCAAGGCTTCTTGGTAATTGTTTTATGACTTCGCAAATCAGTGGATTTGCTTTACATTTATGACCTTTTCTTGTATGTAAATTTCTTCTGCACAGATGCTTTTAGTATTAGTTGTTCATATCCTGTGCACACTTTTATTTGATCTAGATAGCAGCATGGAGGCCTTACTTAGCTGTAGCTGGTTTGATGAGATACGGCGTATGAACAAGAGGCAGGTGTGTGGATGCTCATTATATTGTTACTAGCAGATCTAAATTTAATTGGCTGTGTTATTTCTTAAGTTTAAGATATTCATTTTCTCCTCAATTTTCAGTATTTCAGTATTTTTGCGCAGCCTTCAATAAAGCTGCTGAGCTGAAATTGAGGCACATTAATTTATATTGCTATGTGGCTTTGTCACCCCATGTTATGAACCAAACTCTGTTACAAATATGTTTCTCCAATTTGCATAGTTAACTTTATTTTCTGCTCAAGTTTATGTTACCCCTTAAAGATGGAAAACTCATATTTCTGAAATGCTTGTGAAAAGTTAGAACATTTTTGATTATGTTATGTGACATCGAAATATGAGGTCCATTTAGTAGTAGTAACTAATCGAGGCACAAAGAAAGAGCGCATGGGAGCTGAGGTTAATTTGTTCTTACTGATTGGCGTATGAACAGTAAAAGGGCATTGACATAATCCCCGCTGCATGCAAAGTGTAATATGACTATGCACTAGGGTCTTCTACATCTTGCCTAATCAATTTACATTTAATGCCTTGTTCGTTTTAGTTGTTCTATCAAGTTCTTAATTTTGGAATGATAGTATCTTCTGCATTAATGATTTGGAAAGGTCTTATGGTTGTCACTGGAAGTGAAAGCCCAATTGTAGTTGTCCTTAGGTATGCGATCATTGTTTTACCTATTTGTTATGCTGCATTGCGTCTTGCGGAGACTTTAGACATCACTTTTGTTATGTTAGTGTACAGGGTGTTATTGTTGTTAGTGATATTCCAGTGTTTGTATCTAAGAATCGCTGTATTCAGAATGTTATGTTGTATAAATCTTTTATAAAAATTTTGCTATTGCGGGGTTTTGCAGGTAGTAAACAAAATTTCCCATGGACACCTTTTAGCGCCTGAAAAGAATGCAGTTGTGTCAGACAAGGTTAATGTTAAACAATTACCCTACTTGTAACTTCATTGTGTTTCGTTGGGACTATTTCTAAAATGGTAAAAAATGCATTAAAGTATTCCTCCTACTACGTAATCTGTGCTGCTCAAAGCAAATGAAACTCGTTCGAACTCGGAATTAATGCATTTCTGTTATTGATTGTTTGCCTTTCTTGAATGAGCTATGTCCTCGGAGAGGACAATTTACTATTAAGGCGTGTAGATTTTGCTATTTTCTGGGCTGGTTTTGTCGTGTTGTGCCTGTTTCAGTAAATCACAGCTCTTATTGTTTTAGTGGCAGTATGGAACCAGCGTTCTATAGAGGGGATTTGCTATTTCTCACAAATGATAACAATCAGCCAATTAGAGTGGGCGAGATTGTTGTCTTTAAAATTGAAGGTCGAGACATTCCTATTGTGCACAGAGTTATCAAAGTTCATGAAAAGTAGGTTTTAAAATGCGCAGTGTGATTTATGGTGTCTAGTTTTGTGAGCAAGCTGAAATGTGCTTGTGCAAAGTGTCCACATTGCTTTTGCTGAATTTTGTGAAGGGCCATATCAGCGTTCTGCCAGTTATGTGTGGGCCTTGTCTGCATTTTAGCAAGTTAGGTAGTGTAACCTGTCAGTTTTGTTTGTCTGTTGTGGTCTAGGGAAAGTGGATATGTAAAATTTTTAACGAAAGGTGACAATAATAATGTTGATGACAGAGGCCTTTACGCACCCGGCCAGTTGTGGTTAGAGAAAAAGGATGTCGTGGGCAGGGCAAATGGGTATGTGGAAAGTCTACATTTGGACGTGTACATTTGTACTAGTGTCAGTGTCGAATTTTGCATTCGTTTCTAGTTCAACTTATTTTGTGTGTATGGTTCTATTTTCTTTCTTTTGTTACGGGATTTTGTAGGATGGTTTCATTTTCGGATTGATCTGAAATGTAAGCACTTGGGAAGCGGGTCCTCTAAAGAAAAGTTAGACCCAGATTTAATCAAACTTTATAGACGGGTGAATAAGCGCGTTACTACAAACTCCCTTACATAGGTTTTCTATCTAACTTAGCTATCCAAAAAGTTCGTAACATTGTTAGTAGGTATTGGGTAGGCATTGATGTTAACTAATTTTTGTATTGTTTAAGTCTGGATCATACTTTTCTTATTTATAAATTTGTTTGCGCTGGCTGTAGTGCCTGCTAGATTGATCTGAAAGTATTTCAGTGCTTCGTATTTTTTCACAGACCCCTGAGTTTTGCGTGCGAAGTTTTTGTTTTTAACTATCCTGTATTAAAAATTTAGTGCTCGTTAAGGATGCCTTATCATTTAATGCTGAAAGATTAAAATTGGTATCATTTGTAATGCCGTTATCGAGATAAGTATTCCGATATTCGATATAGAGCAACTCTAGGGACACGAATTTTTTTCTGATGTCTATTTAATTCAAATGCTACGTAGCCGGGAGGCCCCTTAAAATCTAAAAATTCGAATCCCCATGGCAAGTAGAAATAGTGACGAACTTTGCCTATTGGTATGAATGATTTGTACTGGCTATCAAAATGTGATTTTTGCGGCCTCTGCTCTTAAGTCAAGTCTCATGTTTTTGAGATCATCGTTCTGAGCCATTTCGCGTCTAAAATAAATAAAATAAAATTTTATGTATAGATAGTCAAACAGGTTATTATTGTATTAGTTTTGTATACTGAACTTCTACTGCCATGGAAATCGTTTAATGCTTCTAGAGGGAATATCACACTAATTTTGCAACGAGTTAAATAATCAATAGATGCATATTCTGTTATTCTGCTCGGTCTCACTTAAATTTCTGCATCCTTAAGTGTTGCTAAACTCTTGATAGCTTAAGTAAGTGGTGAACGCAGCTGATTAATTACGGATGGTCACATCTTTCTTTACCTCTAGTAAATTAATGAGAAAGTAAGGTTAGTCGAATATTGCAGCTTTCGTAGTAGTCGAATTTAACTTCTGTCGCATCGTAGAATTGGGTCTTGCTGAAGTCATAGCTACTCGATTCATCTGTTTTTGGCCTTACTTTCGGCCTTTGTGTTGTAGTTTCCTGCCATATATCGGTATTGTGACGATTTTAATGAATGACTATCCAAAGATTAAGGTATGTTTTCTCATTTGCTTTAATGCTTCACCCGCCGTATTACTGTTGTTGCTACTCGTGGAATGGTCGTGACTTAAATTATTATTCAATCACTGCATGGTGCTAACAATCTGGATGTGTTTTTGTGTACGTTAATATAAAACGTCATTAGATTATAATATCCTATCTTTTGTTGCGTTTCTAGTTGTATTTCTATGTGCAGTTTCTTACTTGCTTATATGCATGATTAATGCTTATAAATGTGATGATGGCATAGGAGAAACGTTCATATCGCGCCAGGATATTGAACGAGCTAAATGCTATTTTTATTGATTCTTAGATTTATGCTCTTTTTTAGTACCTTATCCTTGCTGCCCTTGGGTTCTTCGTCCTTATACATAGAGAGTGAATCGTTCTGCAGTGCCTCTAAATGCCGGGAAAGTTGGAAATCTATTAGAACCTTTGATATGAGCTGTTGACTGTCGCTTCTAGATTTACGTATGTACGATCTTAGTGCGTGATGAGATAAGCATTTTCTCGATATGCTTGCCTGTTGTATTGTTATCGCTAGCTGGAGGATACTTCGTATAAGGAACTTATTATTTAAGCGATTTATTTAGACTAGGCCTATACGGAGTGTTTCAGTTGTAAAAAGTCCAACTCTGGAATAATAATAAAGCCTCCAGGTTGCTTTTGGTCGGCATCTCTTTCATGCTGGCATCTTTCATTAATAGATATTCCTGACGTTGAGGTCTGACTCTTCAAACCGCCTCTATTTTCATTACAGTCGGAAGTGTTGAATGTGCATTGATGCTTAGTTCCTAGCATTGTTCTCATGGTGCAGATGTTTAAAGCTTCGCGTTTTCTTTATGCCTGATATTCGCTTCGCTTACCTGTAATATTATTTCATGAGCTATCTTTTCGCTACTGTCTGGCCTTGATAAATTCGCTGAGCTGTCTCGGTAAGGTAAGGAGTTGCTTTCAGTCGGAAGCGACGTTGGAAAGATGCGGAGTTCCATCGAAAGATTCCTAAGCACTTAGCTAGTCTCTGTTGCAGTTTCGCCTTTCATTTAACCCAATTTCATGGTATGAGAGTGAAGTTAATTTGGATAGTTGCTGTTTAATGAAGCTTTAGTTATTTGCAATGCCGTTTCGTGAGCGTTTAGGCAATGTGTTTGAAATTCAAGTGAACACTTTTGACTTGTGAAGATGTTAAGAAAGCGCGTGGATGTGCTGTGGTTATATCCCATGCTCGTGACAGTCCGTGCTCTACATTACCACATCTAAGATAATGCTGACGCAGCTGATTGGATTCCTCGCAGATACGATGTCGAGTTCAAGTTAACCCCATTCTGTACTTCATATTTAAGATTTCTCGACTGCTATTTTCTTAGCAGGAATCGGAATTTTCCTGCAAGGTTTTCGTCTTTGTCTGGTTGCTTTGCGTTGAGGCAAGCTGACGAAAAGCGTCGCTTAAATTGCGAGTCAAACGATAAAGAACCTGCAGTTCAGATCATTAACAAGACAGCTATGGCTGTGCTTTCCCTGTTGATACGGGTTAGTAATTGCTATTATTCTGCTCATGAATCCGCGCAAAATACAATCTTGGCCTTAGAATACTATCATTATAGTTAGAATGTCGATACTAAATGCTTTACCCATCTTTGTCTGAGATTTTCAGTTCTGTCATTCCCGACGTAGTCTTTGCTTTCTAGTGATGAGTTTGCGGGCTGTTTTCAGCTTCAAGTTAAATGCAGGAGCAGCTACCCTGCACAGGGCCGTCTGCGGTCGTATCCCACGCTCCTAGTAGTGGTGGATTTAGTTAGAAAATAATCGACCGTGTTCTCGTACCATCGATAGGCAGCATCACCTTCGAGGCGGGCCGTCATTCTGTATGTAATATTTGTTTTTTCTTTAATATCCTATATTATTGGAGGAACGTGGTCTTCGGTTTAATTGTCGGAAGACTGGCCCGAGAGAAGCTTCAGGGATGGCAAACTCTGCGGCTGAAGTTTGCAGCACCCAGAAGGGCAGAGATCATCTAGCTTTGAATGTGAAAGAAAATGTTGTGCATGAGGAGCTTAAAAGGAGGCACTTTTGCCAAATGCCACGTGAATTTAAATTAACATTTATGTTTGCGACTTCCATTTTTTTAAAGGAGTGTGATGAAAAGCGACGTACAAGTGACCTGAAGGAAACCTTATTCACTGTGCTACGCTATATTTTAAAGATGTTAGTCGCTCGATATTTCCGGAATTGCCTGGGTATTTATCATCTCTCTCACCTCCGAAAAGCACATTACCGATTAATATTTAACAGATAAGAAATTCTTCCAATTTCCTCCATTCGCCCAACGCCAGAAGCGTTTTGCCCTGTGTGGGCCTCACCAGTGACGTGCGTGAAAACCGACGCCGGGTCGCCGGAGTGCACTTGCCACTAGACCGCGAGAGCTGAGTGAACTTTAGAGAACTGTACGATGTTATGACTGGCTAACTAACAAGTTCAGATCTATATTTACATAACAAGAAGCATATATGTGCTCATATGATATGAGCCTCACCGTGCGGTATTCAGTGCTCTCGGTCCCACAAAATTTACAGTTATAATCAGGTCAGGTAAGCAGCTAATCGAGCTACTTGAGCTACTGTCCTCTAAGCACCCACGGTATGACAGTGCTAAGCCGTTATTAGTTTTGAATTCGTGCATACTGTTGCAGGAGATGCCTGTTTCTTTGTAGAAATGTACGGAAGCTACTCCATCCACCTTATTTTTTGGTTATTCTGTAATTTGTGTGCTTGATAAGAAGCTCGCGCGCCAGTGCTTAATTCTTGATGAAGTGGCATCTCCTTTAACGGCTTGCGAGAAATAGTGATCTGGAAAATACCAGCACCAACCAGGTTTTCATGACTTTTTAACTGCATTCTGACAGTTAAGATGTAGCTGTAGTTATCCAGTGAATAAGATGAATAGTTTATTTCTTCATAAATCGCAGCATCGGTTCTACGCATGCTTTTTGCAGAATTTTGTGGTGGCACAGTCAAGCCCTCAATACCTTTCCCGTTGTAATCTTTAAAAGGCTATTTTTTCTATTTGCGTCTGTGCATCTCATGAAATGAGTCAGAAATAATTGGTTTTAAAAAACGGGACCTTCAGAAGCAATTGTTTACGGTCGATATTACTGTTTACGCACCCGATCAGCATGCAATTTGCTATAATCAAGATCTCATCCCACCGCCAGATAACTAGTGGAACAGAAAATCTTTGTAAGACTTGCGCCTGCTTTGACATGCTAAACATCGCATCTACTGGCGCTGGGAGCCAAAACGCTCTTTCAGTGAACAAGGTTTTTGACGAAAGAATGCGGTGGCCTTCGAGGATTTCCAAGAGAAGTTGGGCATATACATCTTTGCAGCTCAAAAATTCCTCAAGACTATGGGTAGCCTACGGAAAGTACTAAACTTCAAGCGCCGAGCCAAACATTTGCTTTGAAAAAAAATTTCGTGTGGATAAATCACGGCAGTTCCTGACGGCGATCTGGAAAAGTTGTCGGGGGCACATTTTTTCTCTAAAACTCGATTTCGGAAATATCCTGTCACCTTGCTGCAATTCAATTCTTAACAACTACACAGACTTCAATGGCGCCGGACATGCAGATAGCTTAAGGCTGAAATGAAACCTGAAAATGTCAAGAAGAATCTATATTGGGTGAACCTAACCCTAACCCTAACCATAACCATAACTTCGATTTCCAAATTTTACTACATGTAGCTACCAGCTAGTGTTAACGTTAATGATAGGGACTTCGTGCTTATAGTTTCCCCCTGACAATGATGAACTGGTTTTTCGCTCTACGAGGCATTCTTGGTTTGGTTAGCTCTGATAGAAAACAATGTCCATTCTATGGAATTTTTTTTGTGCGGCTTCTAGTCTTTAATTGAATTTACATCTGCTGACTACATCTGATCACTGCCTTATGGTCCCAACATTGATTTAGCAATTCGCTGTTTCTAACTCTCTATTATTAATCGAGATAAAGATTTCCGTCTCGAAATTCCTAAGCTTCCAATATTTGCACTACTTAAATTAATAAGAAAAAGCCAAAAATGACACCACATACCGTGACGGCACCGGTTGCACTACCTGAAAATTAAAAAAAGGGGGAAATTAAAAGAGGCATTATTGTTTATTGCTGATTAAACTCTTTAATCGTTGCGCTTGCGGCAAAGCAGCTCCACTTTACTTTTTTCATGATCGTCTGTATTTATAATTGAAGAATTGAATATGCCGGTACGACCTTACGCGGTATAAAAGTCAAGGTAAAATGATCTCCCTAACCATAGCGCAACAATAATCCGGCAATATAACAGTACACGCAGAACGCATTAATAATTAATCTGCTAAGGGAAAACTTATTGAATTAAAAGCACAGAATCAAAACGAGGAGAGAAAAAGAAATCTTACCAGTTGCATTTTGATGGACATACTGGGGGACATCTATCGTGCCTAACGCGCCAGTTCTTCACAAAATGTACAGGTATGAGATAAATCATTCTTCTTCATTTAGTTTTGTCGATGAAATCGCACATAATAGCTTGTTGATCAATTTAGAGAGTTTTAATCCACACATTGATATCCAATGTTTAGAGCGGAAGGATTCAAAATGAAAATGATTGTCGCGCTAGCTGCAGTCATGACTTTGTATTTCTTCACTGCAACGGAGGTCCATTGCGAGGTATGCCTTAAATTTGTGACAAGCCTTTTATCTCCAATTATGTCAACTTACTTGCAATCATCGAAACAGAATTGAGCACTTCCAATCTTCAAAAGCGGATTGGAGAAGCAGTTTCTCTGTTGAGTTCTTTAGACTATTATCTTCTTGCATTGTTGTTAATGGAGTATTTTTTTGCGTTTTAGGAAAGAGTTGCTAAGAGAAATGGTCTGTTTCCATGCCACAGCGGTTGTCTGAAATCTTCTTCTATGTATAACCTGCACAACTGCTTGCGTAATTGCGTATTTAGGCAAACGTAACGGATCTAACGAAGGATTTTACGGAGCTCTTTATAGTCTGAGAACTTCAGTATTTCGATGTTAGAGTGCTCGATCTACATAGCTCTGCTGAATATATTGATATAGATTGTAGTGCTGAGTGGTGCTTCTTGTGTTGACTAACAAGTATAGTATGGGAATAAATTTCTTATGAATGGAAAATTTTTTAAATGCGTGTCTAATAATCGGATACTTAAGATTTGTGGGCGCTCAGCCAGAAGCTAGCAAGAGTTATGAATGGAACGAAAAGTAATTTCGCTTCTACCATTTTATTGATAATTTACTGTGACCACAAGTTGTTGTGATTAAGACCAGCAGATTTAACTATGTTTGCAGATTTTACTATGTTGCAGATTTAACTATGCTGCAGATTTAAGTATGATCAAGACCAACAGATTTACGTGTTCTTTCTCAGTTCGCGAGAAAGCATTTAACTTTAAAAAAAAACTTAATGTTGGGCACGTTTCGCTATTCTCGAGGTTGTGGTTATAATGAGCCCTGAAAGCTACTTGCAGGTTTTAATGCACGAAAAAGAGCGAATGTCTGTGGCTACGTTAGAATACGATCTTCATAGATCGGTGCTGCTTTTGACAATGTATATGCAATTTATCCAATACGCTCGGTTACTTGATTGCGCTACATGAATATCGGAAGATGAACAAATGTGCATTGTACCTTTGGCGAAAGTCGAGTTTTCATCCATATTTTAAAAAGATTGTGACCATGATATTGAAAATGCTGTTTTGATGCTTGTCGCAAGCAAAGGCACCGGGAATTCCTTTTTTATGAGCCCCCCCCCCTTTTCCAACGCACACACACAACTATCTGTTGTGAACGAATATACCCTGATCTGGCTCAAAATCATCTCGGTACTTATGCGGATTTTACGAAAAGGGGTCTGTTTCATAGCTAAATGCTCACCCAGTTCATAATTCAAAATATATGGGATTTTTTAGGAGCTAGAAGCTATTATCCATTGAATGACACCAATATTCATAGCCCTTAGAGTAACCGGCCGTGTCGCTATGAAAAGCAAGGCTTTTGTAAAAGCCAAAAGCACCCTCGACATCAGCCAAAGGTACGGTAGCCATAGGACTTGCAGATATTATTATCGCAGGCGCAATTTTGAGCTCGTGGAAATGGTCGATGCTTTTCACATCAGTCATAGTGTTAGCGACCAATTCTGTCTGTTTCTGAGTATTATACATCGCTTTTCCTCCATCTGCTTTTGATCACTCACATCCTTGATAAGATCTGACTTAGCTATATCGTGGGTAGGCAACAAAACACAATCCTTGAGTCAAAAGTTCAGATGGCTTTTAAAAAAAACACATTATTGCTGCATGTCGATGTAAAAATCAATGCCTTATGTACGTAGCAACATGGCATGTTCGCTGCCACAACAGAAACGATCAAGTTGCCTTCTGCCAAGCAAGTAGCACCTGCAAAACTCAAAAAAAGCAAAGTCTTACTCTCTCTTCATCAGCGGACCACATTTGCTGCTGGTGAACACGCATCCTTATCTCTTCTTAATCATGAGATAAAGAAATCTCCTTTTTTCTTCTCGTGTACTTTATGGTGCATCTCAAGTAATCCAAAAGAACTTTAAGACAGGTTTGTCCTAAGGCTTCTAAGAAACAAATCGTTCCATTCTGAGTCCAGAGGATGATATTCGGTCAACGCCAGACGCGGCTCCTCTTGAACAGACGAACAAACCGACAGACGGACAAACAAAGACATATCAAACAAATACTAGACACACTACACCTTGAGAAATTCGGTTCTGGAAAATTTCCTTACTTACAAAAGGTATTCGATACTGTCACCCAAGACGTTCTTGTAAACAAACTAGAGTTATAAGGCATTCGTGATGGCGCATTGAAGTTTTCAGATAGGACTTGAACGGGAAAGACAGTTTGATGTCATTTAAAACGTGGACTCCGAAATGACTGACTGCAGAGTTCCTCAAGGTTCAAACCATTCTTTAATATTCTCCACTTATATAAATTATTTTAGACCTTGTCTCTTGACAGGACTTGCCTAGTGTTTGCTGATGATACAGTCATGCTTTTCCGCAACACGTCAATAATGATAAAAAATGTATACATAACGCGAGTAACGTAAATTTCACGCACTTGTCACTGGCTCTGTGCCAATCGTCTATCCTTGAAAACAAGCAAGATGGCAGACCACCTATTTCGACATAAAAACGGAACGTCTCTCTCTCTCTCCCTCTCTCTCTCCCTCTCTCTCTCCCTCTCTCTCTCTCTCTCTCTCTCTCAAAATTAACGCTACGCAGGCATTATATATATATATATATATATATGTATATATA